>PVJC01016516.1:0-25705 GCA_004026665.1 Murina feae | reverse complement strand
GTATTTGTTGTTCATAATTTTTATCTTTATTTTTTCTTCATCCTCTTCTCAAAAAATACCTTTCAGCATTTCATATAATACTGGTTGAGTGGTGATGAACTCCTCTAGCTTTTTTTTTGTCTGTGAAGCTCTTTATCTGACCTTCAATTCTGAATGATAGCTTTGCTGGGTAAAGTAATTTTGGCTGTAGGTTCTTGCTGTTCATCACTTTGAATATTTCTTGCCACTCCCTTCTGGCCTGCAAAGTTTCTGTTGAGAAATCAGCTGACAGTCGTATGGATGCCCCCTTGTAGGTAACTAACTGCTTTTCTCTTGCAGCTTTTAAGATTCTCTCCCTGTCTTTTGCTCTTGGCATTCTGATTATGATGTGTCTTGGTGTGGTCCTTCTTAGGTTCCTTTTGTTTGGGGTTCTCTGCGCTTCCTGGACTTGTAAGTCTATTTCTTTCACCAGGTAGGGGAAGTTTTCTGTCATGATTTCTTCAAATAGGTTTTCAATATCTTGCCTTTTCTCTTCTTCTGGTACCCGTATAATTCTGATGTTGGTACGCTTGAAGTTTTCCCAGAGACTTCTTACACTATCTTCATACTTTTTAATTCTTTGTTTTTCTTTTTCTTTTGGCTTTTCTGGCTGGGTGCTTTTTGCTTCTTCATACTTCATATTCTTGACTTGATTCTTGTGATCCTCTCATCTGCTGTTGGATCTCTGTATAATATTCTTTATTTCAGTCAGTGTATACTTAATTTCTAGCTGGTCCTTTTCAAATTTATCAGCAGTTTCTAGAAAATTCTTGAAAGAACCGTGGTTTTGAACTCTATATCCAGTCATTTGCGTTCCTACATTTCTGTCTTTTGTGACCTGTTTCTTAGTCTCCACATTTTGGCTTTCTGTGTTAGGTGTTCTATAGGTCCCAGTCATTCAGCCTCCCCAATTACCTGGGGTGGACACTCTTATTGTACGCCTTTGAAGGCTGGGTGCACAGTCTTGTTGTAGTTATCACTGGGAGGTATCACTGGGAGGAAATGACCTGCAGGTTTTTCTCCTCGTCGTTTGGGGTTTGGATCTTTTGGAGTTCTGTCCCAGCTCCAGACCCTTAGGTTATGCTGAAGGCAGCAGGCACACAGCTTGGGCTAGGTTGTAGGTGGGGTGGGGTCTCAGAGTCATTGGGGTGGAGCAACCCACAATGGCTGCCCCTCCACTGATGCCTCAGTTTCTCTAGGTTTGGCGTCTCCAAGCCCTGAGGTCTGTGTGCGCCTCTCAGTCCCCGAATCTCCGCATCAGTTATCACTGCAAACAGCACTGCTAGAACGCCACTGGTCTTCCACCCCGTTGTCCTACAACACGTGTCGCATTCAGTGCGACCCTGGAGTTTATAATCTCCTTCCAAGCCGCGGACCCGAGCGCAGCTGCTGCTCCCTTTCACCTGCACCACCGCCTCCGTTCCGCATGTTCGTACCTCTCAGTTTTGGCGCCGGGAGCTTCTACTCAGTCTCAAAGCACTCCTCTTGCCTTCTAGTTGTAAAGCTTCCCCTCCCTTGGTTCTGGAGGATGGCCATTTATCTGTATAGTTGTATTTTTATAATGTAGTTGTAGATGCTGCGCATTTAGGTATATACCTCATGCCGCCATCTTGGTTCTCTATGTGTAGTTAAGTCTTGATTGCTGTTATCACTGGGAGGAAATGACCTCTCCTCATTGTTTGGGGTTTAGAACTTTTGGAGTTCTCTGTCCTAGCTGCAGTCTGTTAAGTTAGTTAGGCTGCAGGCAGACAGGCGCACAGCTTGGATGGGGTTATAAATTGGGTGAGGCGGGGTCTCAGGGAATCACCGGGGCGGAGCAACACGCGATGGCTGCCCCTCAGCTGGCTCCCCGGCTTCTCCCTGTTTTGTGTCTCCTCGCCCTGGCATCTGCGCGCCCGAGTCCCCGAGTCTCGGACCTCCGAGCAAGTGATCGCTGTGAACAGCTCTGCTAGTGTGCCACTCTCGTCTTCCGCCCTGTTGCCAGACGGCCCGCAAGGAGTTCAGTGCAACCCCGGAGCTTGTAATCCCCTTCCAAGCCTTGGACCCAGATGCAGCCGCCGCCACCGTTTCACCCGCGTCACCACCGTTTCGCGCGCGTCCGTACCTCTCAGTTTTGGCGCTGAGAACTTCTACTCAGCCTCCATGCACTCCTTCTCTTGCCTTCTAGTTGTAAAGCTTCCACTCCCTTGGTTCTGGAGGATGGCCGTTTAGCTTTGCTTTAGTTGTATTTTTTAATGTGGTTGTGGGAGTCCGCTCATTCAGGTATATACGTTATGCCGCCATCTTGTTTCTATCAGTAAAATTATGCCTTAGCTGAAAGGATAAATGGCTGCTGTATTTATGAATCTATTTGATTTGAAGAAACCTTGAGGGAGGGAATTCAATAGAAATTATTCGACTTTTTTGCTTTAGATAAAACAGAATTCAAGACTATAAGGTGTCCACATAACTAGAATCTTTTTGCTGACTTGTGCTGTTTTATGTTTCTTTTCAAGTGCTGAGGACAGGTCTAATATTTTTGTGTACTGCATAATACATCGTGTCTTACACAACAGAAAGTATTCAAACCTTGACTGAATACTGACACAAAACCTCACGCATTCTATCAGGAATGCATTTTCATTCACCTTCTTACCTTTTAAATATAATTTTTAAAAAATGAAATCTTAGGACTTTTACTTCAATCTAATCAACTTAAAAAGGGACAAAATATATTAAATGATGGTTTTCAGACATAGGACATCAGGCAGTGCAAGATAATAATCCCTGGGAGCAGCGAAAGAATTGATGTGAGTACTACACCTGCCGTTGCTTACAGACTGAAGGAATTTTGAGGTTATAATGCAAGTAGAGGGAGTCCTGATGGAGCCCAGAAATATCTGTGATTTGAGGAAATGTAGCTGAGAGCCTAGGCAATGCCAAGGTAGCTGGAATGAGAAAGTTAGAGTAACAGACAGCAGGAGTGCGCTGCAAAGAGAGAGTTTGAAAGATCTAGGGTCACTCTAGACTTCAGCTAAGTACTGATCAGCATATGCATGTGAGGCACAGAAATGATCTCCAAGACTCACATGGCTATTCCCAAAATCCAGAGTACAAAAACACTGTAATGTAAAAATACAGGGCATCAGGTAGAATACTCAGAAGAGTACAGCCCCAGTAATTGGAATAATTAACCCTGGACAAAAGGTTAATGTTCTGCCTAACAAAACAAAAAAGCAAACAAAAAAAAGAAGTCCCAAATAGTTTCTAAGTAATTTAACCGTGTCCCCAAGAAAAGTGAAGCATATTAACAGAAATACAAAAAATATATAATAGCACTGAATAGGTGAAATTTCCAAGGACCAGCATCCAAGTAGATATTACCAGGCATGCAAAGAAGTAAAATAAAATACATAATGGGTGGGAGGGGTCAACAGTCAACAGAAACAGACCCAGAAATGATACAGATAATAGCATTAATAGATAATGGCATTAAAAGTTATTATAATTATATTTTGTATGTAAAAGGTAGACTAACAGACATGATGAATATTAGTGAACTTAAAGTGGCTCAGCCGGTGGGGCATTATCCCATGCACCAGACAGGTTTGGGTTCGATTCCCAGGTAGGGCACATACCTATGTTGCAGGTGCAATCCCTGGTTGGGTGCATATGGGAGGGAACTGATGGATGTATTTCTCTCACATGGATGTTTCTCTCTTTTTCTCTCTCTCTCTCTCTCTCTCTCTCTCTCTCTCTCTCTCTCCCCCCCGCCCCCCATGATAAACTAAAAAACAAAACAAAAAACGGTCTCATAGCAAAAACTACCCTAAATAAAAAAATAAAATACTGAGAAAAAAATATAATAAAAATAAAATAAAAAGAATATCATTAAGCTGTGGAATGACCTCAGGTGACCTAATATGTACAAGTAAGAGGCTCCAAAGTAGAACAGGGACAAAATAAATATTTAAAGAAACAATAGATTAAAAATTTCCAACTTGATAGACACTATAGACACATACATTTAAGAGGGTCAAGAAATCACAAGCATAAGAATCATGAAGAAAATTATACCAAGTACAACAAAATCAAAATATGTAAAACGATGACAAAAAAATCTTAATAGTAGCCAGAGAGAAAAAGTTGTATTATGTAAAGAGGACTAAAGATAAGAATGGCAGCAGACCTTTTGTCAGAAATGATCAGTCAGAAGAAAAGATCTAAAGTAAAAACTGAAAGATTTCACACACACAGGCCCCAAATAATTCACCATCAAAAATGTATTATAAACTTTTTTTCAGTTTAGGTCTATCCCAATGGGAGTTCTTCTGTAGGCCCACATCACTGGAAATGCAACACAGAATAAATATGTGGTTTGCTTAACTCACAGAACTATTTGTTATATATGTGGGAAAGAACTACAAAACAAGAGATGCTAAATGTACGAAAGATCTAATCATCAAAAAATTTAATGTTGGATATTGACATATCTTAAAGATATGTATTATTCTAAAATATGATAGCTTAGGGGTTTATTAATGTTGAGAGGGTGACTGAAATTGAAAACCAGGCAGATCCATAGACTCTGACACTAAAAGTGGCCCTAACGTAAACTGCATATAGAAATTGGATCCCAAAGATGACAGGGGAAAAATTTTAAATTATGTACATCATCAGTATGTCCATATTCAAGTAGCGATCAAGAAAACCCACCAAAAAAAAGTGTGGACTGCCATGACAATTATGGGTTAAGCAAAATTTCTTTTAAAAAGGGGTCTCTTGAAGACCATAATTCAAACTTTGGAGGAATTAAGGTGATAAGCAGTAACAGTAATCACAACGTGAAATTCCTTAAATAAAAAATGATTTTTTTTTTTTTTGCCTAGGACATACACAAAAAGATTTTTTAAGTGTAAACTTCAACAACTCTACTCAAACTCCAAAAACGTAACTGGGCTTAAGTTTATAATAAGAAATATAATACACAAAGCAAGATTCCAGTATAAAAATCAATACTGCAACCAATAATCACCTGAAAGTCATTAACTTTTACCACAAAACAGTGAATGCATCTTCTGAAACTAAATTCCTAAGGCTTTAATCAGGTCTATAATGAAATGAGATTTGGAAAAATATTAATTAGAGAACATCAGTAAATTTAAATATCACTAAAAGGAATCAAGTGCTTTCCAAAAACAAGTCAAAAAAATAAATTATCAACACAAATACAAAGGAATCCTTTTTTCCATAACAAAGAGCAAATAAAATTATTCTACAATATAATTTTTTAAAAATCCAAATCAATTCATCTCAGCATACACAGTGTCCTAACACTAGTATAAATATCAGTGATTTATTTTATATTCCTTTGAATTTTCCATATGCTCTTCTATATAGGAAATAACATGTATTTCTATACATGTACTTTTCAGAGAGGTTTCAAAAAAATTTTTTTTACAATGGAGATTTAAACCACCATTCCTAAGAATATATTTCAACATGCATTAAGTGTCAATAAGTAACAATAAAAGAAATGGAGCCCATGTGAAATCAGCTAGTTGGAACATGGTCCTGTACACCTATAGGGGGCAGGTTTGATTTCTGATCAGGGCACCTATCAGGTTGCAGTGGCGCATGCAGGATGCAGCCTACTGATGTTTCTCTCTCTCTCCCCCTTCTTCTCTCTAAAAATCAATTTAAAAATAAATAAGTCCTAGCCGGTTTGGCTCAGTGGACAGATCACTAGCCTGCGGACTCAAGGGTACCAGGTTCGATTCCGGTCAAGGGCATGTACCTGGGTTGCGGGCACATCCCCAGTGGGTGGTGTTTCTCTCTCATTGATGTTTCTAACTCTCTATCCCTCTCCCTTCCTCTCTGTAAAAAATCAATAAAATATATATATATATTTTAAAAATAAATAAATCTAATTCCAAAGTGGTGGCACAGTAACTGGAAGTTACACAGATACTCTCCTAAGAAATTACTGGAAATACAACTAAATACAGAGAAAACACCCTGAAAAACTAACTGAAGACTAACTGGAGAGAATTGGGATAATCAAGGACAGAAAGTGGATACTGCAGAGACTGGAAGGAAATGCAGAGGTGCAAACAGGTGGGCAGCAGCTAAAGTTCCAGAAGGGTATCTCAGCAGTGGGGAGATTTTCTGAGAACTCTGGGGTCTAAACCCCAAGCTGGGATCCCCAGCTCAGAGCACCAGAACAGAGAAAGGTGGCCACATAACATCTGGCTATGAAAAACAGCAGGGTTGATGTCTGCCAGTGAGAGATGGCTGAAAATGCAGGCACCCTCTTACAGGGCTAACTCATAAGATTTCATGTGGAGCCACTCACCTTGGGCTCCTGTAAAGGGAGGGCAGAGCGAACTGGAGCTGTGTGAGCAAAAACCAGTGTCGGGGGTTATGGAGTGAGACCTCAGAAAGCAGACATCCCAGTTTCCTGTGTTGAGTCATTCCCTCACACTGCGGAGCACATCTTTCTCCAGCAGACCGTTGTTATCCTGGAGGTTTTTGCCTGGGGAAAGTCAGTAGCTCCACCTGGTTGGAAGACTTCTTACCTCACTCTGTGGTTGATAGCATAAGGCTAATCAAGACTGAGTGTCAATGGGACTACAGTCAGAAACAGGTCTCTGAAGCTTTGAGTCTTTACCTGATCTAATCTGTAGCTCAGAGCTAGGAAAAGCAGACTCTGGTGCACATCTTGGTCCTTTCCAAAGGCATCCAGTCTCACCAGAGGGAGCCACAAGCTGTGGACTGCTTTTAGTGCCAATCAGGTTACTCAGGGTCAGTCACAAACAGCTTCTGATACTGTCCTGCACTAGAGATTGGGAGTTCTAGCAGATCTACCTAATACAGATACAAATCCAAACAAGCAGCCAAAATGGGGGAACAAAAAAACAAGCCCCAAATGAAAGAATAAGAGAATTCTACAGAAGAAGAGCTAAATGAAATGAAGATAAGAAATTTGTCAAATATACAACTCAGAATAATAATGGCAAAGATGCTTAACAGAATGAGAAAAGATACAATAACTGAAGAATGACATAGGACTAATAAAGAACACAACGGAAGGAATACACAGATTAGGGGAAGCTGAGGATCAGATCAGTGAATTAGAAGACAAGAGTATAAACAAATGAATCAGAGAACCAAAAAGAACAAAACAATTAAAAAAACAAAAAACAAAACAGCTTAAGGGAGCTGTGAGGCAACATGAAACCTAGAAATATTCAAGCGACAGGAATACTAGGAAAAGAAGAAAGTGAGCAAAAGATAGGGAACGTGTTTGAAGAATAACAGCAAAAAACTTTCCTAACCCGGAGAAGGAAAAAGTCATAGAAGTTCAGGAGGCACAAAGAGCTTCAAGCAAGAAGAACCCAAACAGGCCCACACCCACACACATCATAATTAAAAAGACAAAAGTTACAGACAAAGAGAGAATCTTAAAGGCAGCAAGAGAAAAGCAATTTGTTACCTACAAAGGAGCTCCCATATGGCTGTCAGCTGATTTCTCATTAGAAACTCTACAGGCCAGAAGGGAATGGCATGAAGTACAAGGTAATAAAAAGCAAGGATCTGAAATCAAAATTACAATTACTAAACCAAGGCTATCATTCAAAATAGATAAAATAAAGAGCTTCCCTGACAAAAAAGGCTAAAGGAGTTTATCACGACCAAACCTGCGCTGCAAGCAATGCTAAAAGGACTGCAATATATATATATATATATATATATATATATATATATATATATATAGAGAGAGAGAGAGAGAGAGAGAGAGAGAGAGAGAGAGTATATATATATATATATATATATATATATATATATATAGAGAGAGAGAGAGAGAGAGAGAGAGAGAGAAACATAGGCATAAAGAATTAAAATGTCAAGAAATAAATATCACTAATAACCTTACTATAAATTGATTAAATGTTCCAATCAAAACACATAGGGTAGCTGAATGAATACAAAAACATGACCCAGTTATATGCTGTCAACAAGAGACTCACCTCAGAACAAAAAACTCAAACAAGATGAGAGTAAAGGAATGGAAAAAAAATATTCCATGGAAATGAGAAAAATAAAGCTAGGCTAGTAATACTCATATATGAAAAAATATACTTCAAAATGAAGGCTGTCACAAGAGACAATTATAGTCACTATCCTATCCTATATAATAATAGGCTAGTATGTAAACTAACCAAACAACAGAACAACCAGTCACTGTGATGCACACTGACCACCAGGGGGCAGATGATCAGTGTAGGAGCTGCCCCATGGTGGTCAGTGTGCTCCCATAGGGGGAGCGCCACTCAGTCAGAAGCTGAGCTCACAGCTGGCAAGCACAGTGGCAGTGGCAGGAGCCTCTCCTGCCTCTGTGGCAGCACTAAGGATGTCTGACTGACAGCTAAGCGCTAAGGATGGCTGTCAGTCGGACATACCCCAAGGGCTCCCAGACTGTGAGAGGGCACAGACCGGACTGAGGGTCCGTCCCCCTTGAGTGCACAAATTTCTTGCACCAGGCCTCTCGTATAATATTAAAGGGATAGATCCATCCAGAGGATATTGCCCTGGCAAAAAGATATGCACCCAATAAAGGAGCACCTAAATATATTTAAGAAACTTCTTTAAGGGAGAGATCGACAGTGATACAGTCATAGTAGGGGACGTTATCACCCCACTGACTTCACTGGATAGATCTTCCAGACAAAAAATTAACAAAGAAACAGAGACTCTAAATGACACACTGGATGAGATGGGTTTAACTGACATTTATGGAACATTTCACCCTACAGCTGCAAAATATACACTCTTCTCAAGTGCACTCTTCTCAAGTCATTCTCAAAGATAGACCACATGTCAGGACACAAAAAAAGTCTCTAAAAGGTCAAGAAGATTGAAATCATACCAAACATCTCAGATCACAAAGGAATGAAATAGGAAATAAACTACAGTAAAAACATTCAAACATGTGAAGACTAAAGGACATGTTATTAAACAATGAATGGGTTACTAATGAGATAAATAAATTTAAAAAAAATCCCTGGAAACAAATGAAAATGAACACATACCAACCCCAAATTTATGGGAAACAGGGAAAGCAGTCCTGAGAATGAAGTTCATAGACAGGCCTAACTAAAAACAAAACAAAACAAAAAACAAACACACACACACACACACACACACACACACAAAATTAATAAACTATTTAACCCTACAACTCAAACAATTAGAAAGAGAAAATAAGAAAAGCAAGAAAGAAGAAAGAAGGAAATAATAAAGACCAGAAGTAAAAGACAAGAGAGGCTAAAAAAAAAAATAAAAAAATAAACGAAACCAAGAGCTGGTTCTTTGAAAAGATAAACAAAATTGATGAATTGTTAGCCAGATTCGTAAGAAAACAAAAAGAGAGGACCCAGATAAATAAAATAAAAATGGTGAAGTAACAACCGACATCACAGAAATACAAACGATTGTAAGGAAATACTGTGAACAAATATATACCAACAAGATGGACAATGCAGATGAAACAATCTTTAAAAACGGAATCAGGAAGAATCAGAAAAAGTGAACAGGGAACTGATGAAATAGAGGCAGTAATTAAAAAAAAAAATTCCTGATCCAGAAGCTTCCAGAAAGCTTCACAAGGGAGTTTTAGCAAACCTTCAAAGAACTGACATCTATTCTCCTCAAACTATTCCAAAAAATCCAAGAGGAAGACTTCCAAGCTCTTTTTATGAGACCCCGTATTATTATCCTAATAACAAAACTAGATAAAGATAATACAAAGAAAAAGAATTACAGGCCAATATCCCTGATGAACAAAGATGCTAAAATCCCCACCAATATATTAAAAAGAGCATATACCATGACCCAGTGGGATTTATTCCAGGGGAGAAAGCCTGGTATAATATTCGCAAATCAATAAACAGCATACATCACATAAACAAAATGAAACAATCATATCAATAGAAGCAGAAAAAAACATCTGACAAAATCCAACACCCACCTATATACATAAAAGCCTAAGTGACTGTTCAACCATTAGATATGATGCACACTGACCACCAGGGGGCAGATACTCAATGCACAGGCATGGAAACATGGAAAAGACTGATGAATCTCAGAGAAGAGGGAGAGGGAAGAGGGCAGGAAGAGATTAACCAACGATCTTATAGGCATAATAGAGATCTGATGCACGGATTTGTACACTGGTGGGGTCCCTCGACCTAGCCTGCACCCTCTTGCAATACAGGATCCCGCAGGGGATGTCAAACTGCCGGTTTTGGCCTTATCCCCACAGGCCAGGCCAAGGGATAGCACCAGTGCATAAATCTGTATACTGGGTCTCAAGTGTTTGATAAAAACTCTCAGCAAAGTGGGAATACAGGGATCATACCTCAACATAATAAAGACCATATATGACAAACCTATAGCCAACATCATACTCAATGGGCAAAAGTAAACTCATTGCCCCTAAGAATGGAAACAAGGCAAGGATGCCCACTTTTCACCGCTCCTGTTCGATATAGTATTGGAAGCGATAGCCATAGTCATCAGACAAGAAGACATAAAAAGCATCCAAACTGGAAAAGAAGAAAACTGTCATTATTCGCAAATTATGTGATAATGTATATAGAAATCCCCAAAGACTCCATCAAAAAACAACTACACCTAATATATGAATTCAGCAAAGTAGCAGGATACAAAATTAACACCCAGACATCTGTGGACTTTTTATACCCGAACTAGAGGCCCAATGCATGAAATTTCTGCAAGGGTAGGCCCTTGTAGCCCCGGCGGACTTGGCCCTCCCAGCTGTCCTGGCTCGCAGCCCCGGCTTTGTCTGGAAGATGGTCTGGATGGTCATTCTACTGTTCGGCTGTTCCGTTGATTTGCATATTATGCTTTTATTATTATAGATAATGAACTCACTGAAAGAGAAACTAAAAAAAAACCCAATCCCATTTACTATTGCACCAAAATAATTTAGATACCAAGGAATAAACTTAAATAAGGAAGTAAAAGACCTGTACTCAGAAAACTACAGGACATTGAAAAAAGAGTGAGTAAAACCTAAAGAAATGGAAGAACATACCAAGTTCATGAATTGGTAGAATCAACATCATTAAAATGTCCATATTATTCAAAGCAATCTACAGATGCAATGCAATCCCTATTAAAATACCAATGGCATATATCACACACCTAGAACAAACTCTCCAAAAATTCATCTGGAATAAAAAAGGACCTCGAATAGCCACAGCAATCCTGAGAAAGAAGAACAAAGTTGGAGGGTTTACAATACCAGATATCAAGCTATATTACAAGCCACGGTTCTCAAAACTGCCTGACACTGGCACAAAAACAGACATTTGGACCAATAGAACAGAACAGAGAACCCAGAAATCGACCCAAGCCATTATGCTCAATTAATATTTGACAAAGCAGGCAAGAGCATACAATGAAGTCAAAACAGTCTCTTCAATAAATGGTGCTGGGAAATTTGGTCAGATACATGGAAAAAAATGAAACTAGATCACCAACTTACACCATATATAAAAACAAACTTAAAATGGCTAAAGGACTTAAATGCAAGATAGGAAACCATAAAAATCCTACAAGACTCCATAGGTAGCAAAATAGCAGACATATGTCGTAGCAGTATCTTTACTGACATAGCTCCTAGGGCAATGGATACTAAGGAGAAAATAAACAAATGGGATTACATCAAAATAAAAAGCTTCTGCACAGCAAAATATCACCATATGCATGGCATACCATCAAAACAAGAAAGCCCCTTGCAAGGGAGAATATATTTGCCAATGCTACTTCAGATAAGGGTTTAATCTCTAAAATTTATAGAGAACTCATATAACTTAACAAAAGGAAGATAGACAATCCAATAAAAAAGTGGGCAAAGGACCTAAGTGGACATTTTTCAAAAGAGGACAGATAGAAGGCTGAGAGACACCTGAAAATATGCTCAAAGTCACTAATCATCCATGAGATGCAAATCAAAAGAACAATGAGGTACCATCTCACAACTGTCAGAAAAGGTATCATCAACAAATCAACAAATGACAAGTGCTGGAGAGGATGCGGAGAAAAAGGAACACTCGTGCACTGCTGGTGGGAATGCAGACTGGTGCAGCCACTGGGAAGAACAGTATGGAGTTTCCTCACAAAGTTAAAAATGGAACTCCCATTTGACCCTGTGATCCCACTTCTAGGACTATATATCAAGAAACCTGAAACAATAATCAAAAAAAATATATGCACCCCTATGTTCACAGCAGCACAATTTACCATAGCTAAGATTTGGAAGCAACATAAGAGCCCATCAGCAGATGAGTGGATTAAAAACTGTGGTACATCTACACAATGTAATATTACGCCACTATAAAAATGAAGGAACTTTTACCATTTGCAACAGCATGGATAGAACTGGAAAGCATGATGCTAAGTGAAATAAGCCAGTAGGAGAAAGATAAATATCACATGACCTCACTCGTATGTGGGATATAATGATCAACATAATTTGTTGAACTAAAATAGATCCAGAGACAAATGGCAGGAGAGGTATGGTTGTTAAAGAGCAATCAAAGGATTTGTATGCATTCATATTAGCATAACACAGACACTGGGGTGGTGGGGGCTTGACTAGCATAGGAATGGCTGGAGGCTGGGGGGGAGGGGTCAATTGGGGAAAAAGGAGACATATGTAAAACTTTAGACAACAAAAAAACAAATTTTTTTTTAAAAAAAGAAAAGTCATTCAAATTGAAAGAAGGAATACTCTCATTGTTTGCAGATGACGTATTGTACATAGAAAACTGTAAAGACTCCACCAAAAAAACTACTAGATTTAATAAATGATTTTGGCAATGTAGCAGGATTCAAAAGTAACACTCAGAAATCAATGGAATTTTTATACACCAAAGATGAATTATCAGAAAGAGAAACTAAACAAACAATCCTATTTATCATTGCAACAAAAAAATTAAGATACTTGGAAATAAGTTTAACCAAGTAGAAAAAGACTTGTGCTCAGAAAACTACAGTAAGTTGAAAAAAGAGATAGAGGAAGATACAAATAAGTGAAAGAATATGTCCATGTTCACTGGTTGGTAGACGTAAAATCATTAAAATGTCAGTAGTGCTCAAAGCAATCTACAGATTCAATGCAATCCCTATTAAAGTACCAACAGCTTATTTCACAGATCTAGAGTAAATACTCCAAAAAGTTATATGGAATCAAAAAAGACCCTGAATAGCCACAGCAATCCTGAGAAAGAAAAATCAAGTTGGAGGAATCACAAAACCAGACATCAAACTATACTACAAAGGCACTGTCATTAAAACAGCCTGGCACTGGCACAAAAACAGGCACATAGGTCAATGGGATAGAACAGAGATTCCAGAAATTGACCCCCGCCATTACACTCAATTAATATTTGACAAATGAGGCAAGAACATACAAAGCAGTCAAGATAGTGTCTTCAATAAATGGTGTTGGGAAAATTGGAAAGATACATGCAAAACAATAAAACTAGACCACCAAGTTATACCATACACAAAAATAACCTCAAAATGGATGGAAGACTTAAATGTAAGAAATAAAACAATAAAAATCTTAGTAGAAACCACAGGCAGAAAAATCTCAGACATCTCTTGTAGCAATATGCTTATAAACTAGTAGCCCTGTGCACGAATCCGTGCGCCAGTAGGTTGCTGCCGCCCTCCTCTAGCTCTCTGCTCCCCCGCCCCGCCCATAGCTTATTGCCCTGCCCTCTCCTGTAGATATCCGCCTCTCCCTTGCTTGCTGCCCTGCCCCCTGCTGTATTTCTCCACTGCCCATTTGTAGCCGTTAGGTCGCTGCCACCCTCCTGTAGCTTCCCCTTCGCCTCCTCATAGCTTGCTGCCCTGCCCCCCTCCTGTAGCTCTCCGCAGCCTGCTTGCATCTTGCTGGCCCACCCTCCTGCTGATCCATGAAATGGTCATGACGCGATTGGTAGTTATGCCTCAGTTGTAATGGCTAATTAGCATATTCTCTTACTATATAGGATTTCCTAGGGCAAAGGAAACTAAGGAAAAAGTAAACAAATGGGGCTACATCAAAATAAAAAGCTTCTGCAGAGCAAAAGACACCAGCAACAAAAATGAAAAGGGAGCCCATGGTATGGGAGAACATATCTGGCAATGATACATCTAATAATATACATAAGAAATTCATAGAATTTAACAAAAGGAAGACAATCCAATTTATAAATGGGCAAAGGACCTAAACAGACACTTCTCCAAAGCAGGTATACATATGGCCAAGAGACATATGAAAAAATGCTCTAAGTCACTGATCAGAGAAATGAAAATTAAAATGATAATGAGGTATCATCTCACACTTGTCAGAATGGCTACCATCAACAAATCAACAAATGATTAAGTGCTGGCGAGGATGTGGAGAAAAGGGAACCCTTGTGCACTGCTGATGAGAATACAGACTGGTGCAGCCATTATGGAAAACAGTATGGAGTTTCCTCAAAAAATTAAATATGGAACTGTCATTTGACCCAGTGATCCCACTTCTAGGAATATATCCTAAGATACCCAAAATACCAATCAGAAAGAATGTATGCATCCCTAATATTCATATCAGCACAATTTGCAATAGCTAAGATTGGGAAACAGCCCAAGAGGATAAAACAGCTGTGATACATTTACACCATGGAATTCTATTCAACAGTAAAAAAGAAGATTCTCTAACCCTTTGAGACAGCATAGAAGGACAGGTAGTTATGTTAAGCAAAGTAAACCAGTCAGAGAAAGGCAATTATCACATATCTCATTCATATGTGGAATCTAACAAAATAAACTGATGAACAAAATAGATCCAGAGACATAGAAGCATGGAACTGACTGTGGAATCTCAAAGAGAAGGTGGGGGATGGTGGGTGAGTGGGAAGAGATTAACCAAAGTATTTGTATGCATGTATGCATAAATGCGTAACTCATGGACACAGACAATAGGGTAGGGAAGACCTGAAAGGTGGGAAGGGGTAGTGGAGGCAGGCTAGAAGAGGTCAATGGGGTGAAAAAAGGAGACATATATAATATTTTCAACAATAAAGATTTAATAAATAAACAAATAATAAAAAATATTTTCAGCCAGAAAAACCCTAACCAAGGATACATTTTTTGAGTAATCTCAAAAACCTGGATTATTTGTAATTAATGTGACTGAAGATATAAACTACTTTTAAAGTAGAATGAGCAAGAATTAGGAAATACCATAATGTGTAAAATATAACCTCATCTTATTCCCTTAAGTGAAAAATTTGGAATTCTATGATTATGATTAATGAATTAATCATATTAATATGATTCATGAATTAACCATGCTGTGAAATGATACAAAGTTCTTTTCAAGCTGGGTTATGAAAAACGAAAAGCCACATAACCTAGAATCATAGTATTCTTAAAATAATTTACCAGAACCCATCAAAGATTCAATAGCCCAAGTGGTGTGACCAACTGAAACTATTAGTCAAGGTAGTTGGAAATGGTGGTGAGGCAGCAGCTACAGCAAGTATAAATAATTAGCAATGGCCATGTTAGTCAAGTCTGTGACAACAACTCAGAACAGAAAAGGTTACAAGAACCAATTTCTCATAGGTATGCCTTTCTCTGGCTTATTAAAATCATAAAGATGTGGTAAGAAACTTCAGATATCAAGTTAGGGGAAACTCTACAAAGGTAAAATATGACAAGTGCCTTGTGTGCTTTTTAAAATCCTCACCCAAGGATATGTTTTCTTTTTAAATTATTAACTTTAGAGAGAGAGGAGAAGGAAAAGGGAGGGAGGGGGAAAGAGAAAGAGAGAGAAAGAGAGAGAGACACTGACCAGGGATCAAACCTGAAACTTAGGTATGTAACCTGACCAGGGATTGAACTGCAACCTTTTTGGGTGAAGTTTGGACCACCTGAGACACCCATTCAGGGTGACACTGTTTTTTTATTAGGGGTAGTGCCCAAACCAGTAAGTCTTATAATCAGACTTTCTGCTAATTGTACATGAATACCCATTTACAGATTTTCTCTACTCTTAATTTTTCCAAGTTGAGGGAAGAAAAACTTGAGCTAAAATTAACCATTAGCAGATTAACCAATGCTGTTACTATCACACTAATTGCTGTCACAGACTAGAGGAAATGAAACTGGTGAATGGAAGGGAGACAGGAGGTTGGATATTTATCTGTGCAGAAAGCCTAAAGCTTTGAATTTTGAATTATTCTGTATTCTGAATCACTAAATAACTTGACAATGAATTATTACCAAATGAATAAAAGCAGATTTTCCTTGAAAAAATTAAATTAAAATGTTTTATTTTAATCACTATTTAATGGCACCAACTTTAAAATTCACCTTCATTTAAAAGCTCAAAAAGAAAACAGTAGGTTGGGGGCTGGGAATGTGAAGGGATTGCGTTAAAAGAGAAGGAAGTCATGGGCATGAACAACAGTGTGGTGATTATGGACAGGGGTAGGTGGAAAATGGTATAGGTCACCTAAATGGTGATGGAGAAAAAGAACATATAAAAAGAAAACAAAAATATTACATTTCAACCATCCTTTCAGCATCCTTACAGACTACTTAGAGGATGGATACTAACATAATAAATGAGAAACAGGACTCTAGCATTGTAAGGACAGAAGTAAATGACAAATTCAGTAAAATCCTGGTCTCTGAACATCCTGGGATTTTTATTTCTATTTCTTCTATATTCTAACCAATTTTGTCCACATTTCTGAAATTCTCCATTATCCTGAATACAGCATAAGACTTCAGTTTAGTCTTCCAGTAATATGTATAAAAGCAAGCTCTGAATCCAGCCATAAAATTTTAAATTATGTATCAGATAATGTAAGTTTTGACATATATACACACACCAGAAAATTCATGTTGACATTAAAAGTATATACATTAGCAGCATATTTTGAAAAATGCCCCCAACTATTTAAACTGTCAAACTCATTATATATGTACTTTAAATTATAACCCAAAATTTTCAAATTGAGGTATATCCAATATGCTAGTTCTAGTTAAATACAACATATTAAACAGTTCAATATCTGGCCAATAAGGAAAAAGGAGAATAAATCTTACCTGGTAGTTTCTTTTCTCAGATAATGTATGTCCATCAGTCCTCACCATAGAGTCGTGTCCTTTCCTCACAGTACTGGAGGCAATCAAACAGAACTGTCACTCAAGGGTCGTGTCACAGGAAGGACCGCCCACCAGTTCTCCCTCTAGAGTGGAATTATCCAAAAGCCATCAAAATTACTAACATGTAAATATATGAACAGTAACAAAAATATCCAATATTATATACAGAAAACAAAACAAAAAGTACTTTTTAAATATTCTAACTGATTTTCCTCTTAACTATCTGGGGAGAGCTAGACTGGCAGACATACTTTTAGATAGAAATTATTAAATATGAAAAACTCTTCCTTCCCACTTCTCTCTACTGTTAAAACTGTCTGCCAGAATTCATATACAAAGTAGAAACTTATAAAAATGAAGTTGACAAATATGTTCAGCTCTCAGCTGACATTTTTTCTTTAAAATGTTCTTCTGTTAGTCTCAGAAATATTGAATTAATTCAGATTTAGTCATTTAACTTAAAATCCCTCTCTTCCAAATACTTTATATAGTACTTGTTCAGTTTATGTTTATTCCTATGCAATAAAATGAAATATATCATATGTTCTTATAACTAGTAAATGAAACCCAAATCAATACTCATTAAAATTTACTTCAATGAAGAGTAGTAACATGTTAACTTCCTGAAGCCTTTGTCCTTTAACCCTCCAATTTCACACACATTCTAATAGAATTTGCTTTATTACAATAGGGAAGAAAAATAATGGGGCTCATATCTTAACCTCAATAAAGATAAGTAAGTCCAAAATGACTAGGCACACCAGATACAAAAAATTCAGTGTAGCAGAAGTGATAGTTGCTAGAGATGTGAACTTAAAAAATGTAAACTGAAAATGAGACAAAACCCAAAAATGGTGTATACAAAAAAAACGGAAGTACAGATTTTATAAACAAATTATCTCTCACCAAAGTTTTAGTGAAATGTTTACCCTAGGAAAGTAATAAATGTATCTAATCCTATCTAATAAAGAGGAAATATGCTAATTGACCCTCACACCATTGCAAAGATGGTGGCACCCACACCAATATGGAGGGAATATGCTAACTGATTGCCACACCCTCAAAGATGGCAAAACCCACAGCCAATAAGGAGGGAATTTTCTAATTGACTGCCACACCCTCAAAGATGCAGGGCCTGGCAGGAGAGGGCAGTTGGGAGCAATCGGGCTGGCAGGGGAACAGTTAGGCATCAATCAGGCTGGCAGGGGAGTGGTTAGGGAGTGATCAGGCTGGCAGGCAGAAGTGGTTAGGGGCAATCAGGCAGGCAAGCAGGCAGGCAGGAGAGCAGTTGGGAGCCAGCAGTCCCGGACTGTAAGAGGGATGTCCGATTGCCTACTGGGATCGGGCCTAAACTGGCAGTAAGACACCCCTGAGGGGTCCCAGATTAAAGAGAGTGTGCAGGCTGGGCTAAGGGACACCCCCCCTCCCCAGTGCATGAATTTCCTCTAATGATCTAATAACAGTTGCTAACCATTAAAATTACATTCAATTTTAGAGCAATTATTTAACATCACAGGAAATATACTTTGGGAGAGGATAAGAGAAACACCTTTAAATTCATAAAAAGTATTAATCAATTTTATTAAAATCAACACACACATACATAAACATACATATGGATTACCTCCAAAAAGCAATCTAATAAGACAGGCAGAAACATTTCTAAGGAAAACAAATCATTACAAATTAAAGTTTTAAAAAGAATCTACATAATGAAAACCTATATTTTGTCTTGTTTTATTATAGAGTTAGTCAATGCTTAACTTTTATTATCTTACATTGTGTATGTTTAGTGAAATATTTTAAGATGCCTGATTCTAAGGCAAAAATGTAACAAACAGCCCATTACCAAATTTAAATGTACCACTGGAATTAAGTTTTTCTTTCTCAAAAATAACAAAGGAGAAAAGTTTGTTTTTTTAAGCCATAAGTAAGTATAATTACTGCTATAAATGTAACCCCTGACATCTAGTAAGGAATTAGGTTTTCATAAAAAAAATTATATCAAGTAAACTGGATGTCCAAGAATAGTTAAGTGACACACATTCAGCTTTAATTTAAATTTTCATGACTGTCACAACATGAGAGCAACAGTGTTTTACTATGTATTCCCAAAACATTAATGTTAGTGTTTTATAGTATTAATAGACTTTAAAACAGTATTTGCCTTACTATTAATATATTCATGGCAACTCTGAAGTCAATGTATGATAGTTGGATTTTCCATTGTTTCTTATAAAATAAAAATGTGTTTCTTCTTAAATAAGTTTAAAGTCCATGCATTTTCTTCAAATTATGCTAGGTTCATCAATAGATAAGTTACAAATTTAAAATCGGGTGAGGCATTTTTCAACAGCATAATTTAACTATATAAAAAAGGTAATTATTACTATATATGCTAAATTCCTTAATTAAAAATAAGTTTAATATTTATTCTGTAAATTTACCAGGTAAATAAAAAATAACTTTGGAATGCTATAAAATTTAATACCAAGGGAAATATTGTTTTGTTTCCCTCTTAGGATAACTTCAAATATTTCATGGCTTAAGGTTTCAAGCAATATCACTATATGCTTTAAACCAATACAGGAACAGATATTCTATACTAAAAAATAACTAAGAATTCATTATCTTCTTTTAGTAAACAAAGAGAAAAAGAAATAAAAGCACTCTATTTTCTTCCAGGTAAACATGACAGCTAACATTTGTTACCACTATCTTGATTAAGTAAAAATGTTTCAGTAATAGATTGTCTTCATACTTGTCATATTTAGAGTGAAAAGATGTGCAATAGATGAAAGAAGATGTGAGTACGTATGTGAAGCACAGTATGTGAAAAGCAGCATGAGAGAGAACATGCACTCCAGCTGCCTAAATTTATTGAAGTTTATACACTGGTTTTCCCAAAAAGCCAGAAAAGACAAATATTTACAAAACCAAAATGAAATTATCTATAAGGCAGGGCTACCTTCCAAGATAAAAACAAAACACAGAGACTGCATTTATCCTCCTACCTTAAAAAAGCAGAAAACTAGACAAAATATTCGATTAGACACTGGACATTATCTCAGAGCAGAGATCTTCAAGGTAAGAAAAAAAAAAAAACTTTATTGCCTGCAGAGTTATGAGGCTGAATAAAACAGGGAAGGGAGAGATGGGATCCATTCAGAGCCCAATGGTCTCACTGAATTAAAGAGAGTTCAGAGTTAGAGGAGACACGAAGGCAGCTAGAATCTGCAGAACTAATGAAAAGAAGGAAGCTGCAGGGGCAAAGAGCTCCAAAAATCAAGAGAGAGATTCTCCTTAAGGTTTTGGCTGAGTAATGATCTGTGCATGCATGTGAAAAAAACGATTGAATCTGGAGAAAACATCCTCTAAAAAGTAGCAGTCAGGCCTGGACTGTTGCTCAGTGGTTAGTGTGTTGGCCTATTGACTTAAGGGTTTTGAGCTCCATTCCTGGTTAAGGGAGCATACCTTGTTTGCAAGTTTGATCTGCCAGCATGATCACAGTGTCTCCCACAAAAACTCAATGTGTCTCTCTCACATAAATGTTCTTTTGTCTCTCTGCCTCCTCCCTCCCTTCCATTCTTTAGAATTCCATTGAATTCTAAAATTCAAAGAAATAAATACCTTTGGGTGAGGATTAAGAAAAAGAAAAGTATTCAGAACAATCCCCAGACCTTCTGTTTCCATTAATCAGAAAGTAACTAATGCCTTACAAGATTTACATGAGTATGTTTTATACAATAGGATGTTCTGAACCAGCACCAACAAAGCTTAAAATCGCCGGGCCAGCATGGCTCAGTGGTTGAGCATTTACCTATGAACCAAGAGGTTATGGTTTCATTCTCCATCAGAGCACATGCCTGGTTGCAGCCTCAATTCCCAGCATGAGGTGGGAAGGAGGCAGCCAATCAATGATTCTCTGTAATCATTGATGTTTCTATATCTTTCCCTGTCCCTTCCTCTCTGTAACCTATCCTTCTATCTAATCTAATCTAATCTAATCTAATCTAATAAAAGAGTAATATACAAATTAACTCTCACTCTGGTACACCCACAAGCCACGCTCACCAACCAATCAGGAGCAAATATGCAAATTAACTAAGATGGCGGCAGCCATGGAGCTGGAGTTGCCCCAGGCAATGGAGGAAGGCAGGGCCCTGCTGGCCCTGAGCTCTACTCAAGGCTACAAAGTTTCAATTACAGAAGATAAACCCCAGATACCTGCTGGGCTGGGACCTTGGGTTGCCAGGGGCAAACCCAGGCTTTGAGCTGGGAACCAAGGCAACAAAGTTTCAATTATAGAAGTTAAATAAATCCCAGATGCCTGCTTCCAGCCAGGCACCGCAGTAGAAACCCGAACCCTGAAGGGACTGTGGGCAGCCTGAAAATGGCCCTCATCCCCTCACCCAGGCTGGCCACACCCCCATGGGGTCAGGGTCCCCACTGGGGGGCTTGGCAAGCCTGCAAAAGCCTTCAGTCCCTCACCCAGGCTGGCCAGGCACACTAGCAGGTGGACATCCCCCGAGGGGTCCCAGACTGCAAGAGGGCACAGGCCAGGCTGAGGGACACCCCCCCACCGAGTGCACAATTTTTGTGCACCGGGCCTCTAATAAGAATAATATGCAAATTGACCCTAACTCCAACACACAAGAAGGCTGCCCCATATGGACACAAGATGGCTGCCACAAGATGGTGAGCAGGGGAGGGCAGTTGGGAGGGACCAGGCCTGCAGGGGAGCGCAGTTGGAGGGGACCAGGCCTGCAGGGGAGGGCAGTTGCGGGAGGGGGGGGGGGAGACCTGCCCTGCAGGGGAGGGCAGTTAGGGGCAATCGGGCCAACAGGGGAGCAGTTAGGCATCAAGTAGGTTGGCAGGGGAGCAGTTAGGGACAATCAGACAGGCAGGCAGGTGAGCGGTTGGGAGCCAGCAGTCCTGGATTGTCCCAGATTGAAGGGTGCAGAATGGGTGAAGGGACACCCCCCATGCATGAATTTTGTGCACCGGGCCTCCTCTAGTGTGTGTGTGTGTGTGTGTACATATACATATACATATACATATACATATACATATACATACACACACACATATATATATATGCCTAAGTGACCGTTCAACTGGTAGTTATAATGTGCAATGACCACCATGGGGCAGACGCTCTGACCAGTAGGGGAACTGGCTGTGGGTTAGGTTGCGGCTGGCGCACTGTTGGCCCCAAATCTGCTTCATCCGCACGCTGGACCCAGAGAGGAGGGAGCCTGAGTTGGGGGATGTCGCACCTCTTGCAATCCAGGACCCCTCGGGGGATGTCGGAGAGCCGGTTTCAGCCCAATCTCCACTGGCCAGGCCAAGGAACCCCACTGGTGCACCAATCCGTGCACCAGGCCTCTACTTCTATTTAATAAACATCTAATATGCCAATGGTCATCACGCCCTCAGTCCTTAATGGCTCAGACACTCAACACTGGAGAAAGAGGAATGAGGACTAGCCAGGCACAAATGAGCTTGCAAGAGAGGAATGAGGATCAGCCAGGCTGCAGCCTGGGAGAGAGACAAGCTGCCTGCCCTGTGGTCCTGGGCACCAGCGGCTGTGCCTGCGGCCCGGGAGAGGGACCAGCTGCACACTCCACGGTCCTGGGTGCCAGCAGCTGTAGCTGTGCCTGCAGCCTGGGAGAGGGGCAAGCTGCATGCCCCGTGGTCCCAGGCGACAGCGCCTGCACCCATGGCCCAGAAGAGGAACCAGTTGCCCACCCCTGTGGTCCTGGGCCCCAATGCCTGTGGCTGCGGGCCCAGGAGAGGGACAAGCTGCCCACTCTGTAGTCCCAGATGGCTGTGGCTGTAGCCCAGGTGAAGCCACCCTCCCATGGTCCCCTGTAGCTGTGGCTGGCCTGTGCAAAGCCTGCCTGTGCCCTTGTTGCCTGCAGCTGGCCAGAGGGGAAGCCTGGGTTTTAGGTGACTGTGACCACCTAGAGGAGGGAATTCTGGGTCCCAGGTGCAGGGCAAGGCAGAGGTGGTTAGGGGTGATTAGGCCAGCAGGGGAGCAGTTAGGGGCGACCAGGCTGGTAGGGGAGCAGTTAAGGACGATCAGGCAGGCAGGCAGAGGTGGTTAGGAGCAATCAGGCAGGCAGGCAGGCAAGCGGTTAGGAGCCAGGGGTCCCGGATTGCGAGAGGGTTCAGGCTGGGCTGAGTTACCTCCACTCTCTTCCCCTGTGCATGAATTTCAGGCACCGGGCCTCTAGTATGTATGTATGTATGTATGTATGTATGTATGTATGTATGTATGTGTGTGTATGTATGTGTGTATGTATAACTATATCTATATATATCTATATATAGATATATCTATATATCTATAGATATAGATATATAGCTTAAAACCTAGCCTCAAAAGGATCAAGCTAATTCTAAGTATACCTGTAGCCCCAAATAAAGCCTAACTATATATAAAAGAATAATACGCTGTGTCCAACTAGTTGCAATAATGCACACTGACCACAAAGGGGCAGATGCTCACTGCAGGAGCTGCTGTGATGCACACTGGCCATTTACAGGGAAATGGCACCACAGACCTGGTGCCCACAAAGCAGCACTTGGCTTTCCGCAAGTGGGACACAGACCCTGCCACCACCTCAGAGCAACAGCCAAATCGCAGACGACGCTGCCGAGACCCCATGGCGCAAAATGCGGCCCACAGCCCAGCCCAGCCCAGCCCAGAAATGGTGGCTGTGGGCTCTGAGTAATGATGTCATGTAGCAATGCCCAGCTTCCTCTCCTAGCAACAGACCATTTAACAATAAGTGGCACCACGGACCTGGTGCCCACAAAGCAACACTCAGCCTTCCCCCAAGTGAGACACAGGCCCCACCACCACCCCAGAGTAATACCCCACCAAATTGCAGCCTATGCAACCAGGACATCATGGAGCAAAATTCGGCCCACAGACCAGCCCAGCCCAGAAACCGTGGCTTTGGGCTCCGGGTAATGACGTCACGTAGCAACACCTAGCTTCCTCTCCCTAGTGACTAGCCTCCTTGCAGCCCAGAAACACGACTTGCTTTATAGCCAGGAGCAAACATTTCACACTTTAACCAAATGTCTGGGAAGTGTTTTCCTGTGCCTCATCTCATTTGATCCTCATAGAAGTCCTAGAGTAGGTACACAGGAGACTGGATGGAATCCTATTTTCTTTTTATTAGCTGGAAAAATGGAGATTTAGAAAGCTTAAAAACTTGACCTGACTGAAAAGAAGAAAGAAATGGTGGACCTTGAAAATGACTTCAGGTTTTCTGACTGTGTAGAATATAGCCAAACAATGCTCCAGTTAAATATTTTACCCTTTGTTCTCCCTGCATGATCTATAATAATATGCTTTGTGTTGATATTTATTCCTGTGTTGCCGACAATTACCTGGAAGAGAAGTTGGGGTAATTCACTGGGCTAGAAAATCAAAAAGCAGGTCTAATTAAGCAAGTTTATCTATATATCTAAACTAATAAAAGCGGAATAGTAAAATTAACCGTTTCTCCGGGACGCCCAACAGCCAATCAGAGCGACTGTATGAAAATTAGCCCAGCCAACATGGCGGGCGCCACTCACGGAGTAAACAGCAGCGTCCGTTGCAGCAGGAGCGAAAGGGAAACTGCCTGCGCAACAGCTCGCTTAGCCTTGGTTAAGCGAAACACGCATTTGCAACATTGTATAAGTCATACAATCCTCGGAGCTGAAGCCGGGCCTGAGTCTAAGAGCTTAACATTGTGTCATTATAGAAGCCACGAGGTGAGGCAGAGAGGAGCGTTCGTTAGCCGCCTTAAAGGAACACCATCAATTATAGGAGCTAAACCCCAGGCCTTAAAGGAACAGCATCAATTATAGGAGATAAACAAACCTCAGAAACCTGCGTCCAGCCAGCCTTGCTGGGACATTGGGTCAATGGGAGCTGTGCGCAGCCTGAAAGCCCATCACCCACGCTGGCCACAACCCAATGGGGTGAGGGACGTTCCTGGGGGGCTTGGCCAGTCTGGAGACAGCCATCAGCCCTCACCCAGCCTGGTCAGACACGTCAGCAGGTGGACATCCCCCAAGGGGTCCCAGACTGAGAGAGGGCACAGGCCGGGCTGAGGGACCTCCCGAGTGCACAGAGTGGCTGCAGGACGGAACAGCGCAGGACCCAGGACCCGTGAGTGGGAAAGAGGCAGCAGAGTTGGAGGGCACTGGAAGGTGGGTAAGAGGCGGCAGGAGGTCGGCGGCCTGCTTGGTGGGCTTCCCAGGCCCTTTGCGGGACATCGGGGAGCGGGTAAGAGGAGGCAGGGGGTCGGCGGCCTGCTTGGTGGGCTTCCCAGGCCCTTTGCGGGGCATCGGGGAGCGAGAAAGAGGCAGCAGGAGGTCAGTGGCCTGCTTGGTGGGCTTCCCAGGCCCCTTGCAGGGCACCAGGAAGTGGGAAAGCAAGGTGGCGGGCCGGGGAGTG
>PVJC01016515.1:13211-33696 GCA_004026665.1 Murina feae | reverse complement strand
AATGGGAAGAATGATGATGGAGCAGAAGTAGGAAATAAGGAGGAAAGAAAAGTTTATAAATGATGAGTCAGTAGGAAAAGTGTTACATAAAGGAGAAAAATTGTGTGAGAAGAAGAAGCCAATAAGGAAGTCAAATACAATTTTGTGTGAAGGAGATAACATTAAAAAAGAAAGTTAATAGGGGTGACCAGGCCCGTAGAGGAGGGCAGTTAGGGGGATCAGGCAGGCAGGCAGGCAGGCAGAGTGGTTAGGGCAGGCAGGCAGGTTAGTGGTTAAGAACCAGAGATCCTGGATTGTGCGAGTCCCCAAGAACTCCATATTAGAGAGGGTGCAGGTTGGGCTGAAGGACCATCCCCCCACACCCCCCATGCCCGTGCACGAATTTCGTGCACCGGGCCCCTAGTTGACCTATAATTCTCTTTCATTGTGTTGTCTTTATCTGGTTTTAATATTAAGGTAATGCTGGATTCATAGAATGAGCTTGGAAGTGTTCCTTCCTCTTGAATTTTTGGGAATAGTCTAAAGAGGATAGGTTTTGGTCCTTCTTTGAATGTTTAGTAAAACTCCCCTGTGAAGCCATCTGGCCCCGAGCTAAACCTAGGTTTGTATGAAAACTGAAGCTTTTGTTTTTTTGCTGCTCGAATAATCTTATTTGACCTGTGTTAGCCTTTGAGTATGACATGCTTGCCCTAGACTGTCAACACCTTTATTGTTTTTGTAGTCTCCTCTCTCGGTGCAGCTTCCACCCCATTTCCCCTGCACATTATGCTAAAGGCATACTGGTCTACTTGTCTGTCATTGACTGAACAAAACATACACCTTCCTATCTTGCAGCCTTTACTTCAGTATCTTCCCACAGGCCCAGAATGCTCTTCCCCAGGATTAAATACTTTGCCTTCAAAGGTGTCACCCGACCAAGGAGAGCTCACTCACTTACAATTCCATGTGCTCAGTCCTCCCAGAGCCCTATTGGTAAAAGGTAATGGACTCGCGGAAGAGAGTGATGTGCTAAGAAATGTTTACTATAAAGAGCTTATCCCTCTCAGTTTCAATATTGTCAGTGGTATAAGAATTCTGAAAACGATATTTCAGTATGAGAATAAAATAAATCATAAAACAGGTCAAGTTACCCACTCGTGTTCAGAATACTGGGATAACCTTTTCTTCCTAACCCCCCAAAGTCAAATTATTTTATTTCTTCCTTATCCTACTCAAACTACAACCCATTTGAAAAAAGTTGCATTCAAAAAAGTGGATGTTTTTGTTGTTGTTGGGATGAAATGGAACATCTCCTTTCCCTCTCTCCAAGTCACATATCCCTACATCTTTAGTGGCTATCTTAGGCCACATCACATATGTGTGCCCTTATTACACGTGACTCTCTGTGCACACACATACATTCATCTGCTCTAGGAAAAGAATTTACCACTCACTTCCCAAAAGATGCCCATTGTTTTCTTTTATAAAATGTACTAGAGGCCCGGTGCACAAAACTTTGTGCACTTGGGGGTGGGGTGAGGTCCCTCAGCCCAGCCTGTGCCCTCTCGCAGTCTGGGACCCCTCGGGGGATGTCCACTTGCCAGCAGGGAGCAGGCCTAAGCTGTAGTCAGACATCCTTAGCGCTGCTGAGGAGGAAGAGGCTCCTACCACCACCGCTGTACTGGCAACTGTCAGCCTGGCTTGTGGCTGATCAGACTCCCGCTGTGGGAGCACAATGACCACCAGGCGGCATCTTCTGCGTTGAGCGTCTGCCCCCTGGTGGTCAGTGTGTGCCATAGTGACCAGTCATTCCCAGTGGTTCTGCTGTTAGGGTCAATTTACATATTACCCTTTTATTATATAGGATAGAGGGAGGCCTGGTACATGGGTGGGGGCCGGCTGATTTTCCCTGAAGGGTGTCCCGGATCAGGGTGGGTGTCCTGCTGGGGAGCCTGGCCAGCCTGGGTGAGGGGCTGAGGGCTGTTTTCAGGCTGGCTACACCCCCTTCAGGGCGGGGGTCCTGCTGGGGTGCCTGGGTGAGGGGCTGATGGCTATTTGCAGGCTGCCCAAGCCCCCCAATAGGGACCCTCACCCCATGAGGGTATGGCCAGCCTGGGTGAGGGGCTGATGGCCATTTGCAGGCTGGTCACAGCCCCTTCAGGGTATGGGTCCCCACTGGGGTACCTGGACAGCCTGGGTGAGGGGCTGATGGCTATTTGCAGGCTGGTCAAGACCCCCAGCAGGGACCCATGAGGGTGTGATCAGCCTAGGTGAGTGGCTGATGATTATTTGCAGGCTGGCCACAGTCCCCAGCGACCCAAACTCCAGGTAAGGCTGGCTGAAAGCAGGTGTCTGGGATTTATTTATCTTCTATAATTTAAACTTTGTTGCCTTGAGCGGAGGCCACAGCCAGCCAGGGCAGGCAGGAAGCTTGGCTTTCTCCATGGCTGGGGCAACCAAGCTTCCTGCTTGCTCCAGCTCCGTGGCTGCCAGCTGCCATCTTGGTTGGTTAATTTGCATATAGTCGCTCTGATTGGCTGGTGGGCTTGGCTTGGGGTGTAGCAGAGTGACACCAATTTGCATGTTTCTCTTTTATTAGATTAGATAACTTTAGGTTATATGACACATGCACACATACAACTATACGAATTGTTTTAGAAGGCCAAGATTATGTATATTTTTTACATAATAGTTTATAAACTTTTTATATTTTTTATCATTTTAATACTGCTTTACTACTAATGCCAGAAGTAACCATACTCAGAAATTTTATGAGTGACTATTGGTCATAAACATTAAATAGAATTTTGTTTAATAAATAAGTAGGCTCCAGATAGAGATCCTATACAGAACAGAAAAAAACTTTGTGTGTAAAAAAGAACAAAACAGCTAATATCTACCATAACCCACTCTTCCTTTCTCCCATACTTGGCCTTCCAGCTACAAATTCCATTTCCTGGCCTTCCTTGCATGTGGCCATGTGACTAAGTCTAGGCTAAGGGGACGTGAGCAGAAGTAATGGGTACAACCTAAGCATCATCCTCTTATAGACACCCCATCACACATCAGCAGTGCAAACCTCGATGGGTCCTGGGTGGCTAGTATATATAATTTAGGAATAGGTGAAAGAATCTACCCACAATCCATTGCCCTTTTCCCCCTTCCCAACAGAACCCTGATCTGGTTTAGATATCCACTCCTCCTCTGCAAGTCATGTGCTTAGGGGATGCTGACTGACTCTATTCCTAGTTCTAGCAAGTACACAGTAATTGCTTTAATCAATTGCTATGAGGATTCCTTTCCCCTTGCCATCAGTAATTAGTTCAGAAGTTGGATGTGACCCATTTCCAGCCAATGAAATGTGAAGGAGGTGTCCTTAGGGAGGGTGGGGGAGCTGCTTTTAGTATACTAGGAGGAAGAGCCCGTTTTCTGTCTGCTCTCTGAATGTGACACGTGGAATTGATTCAGGCTAGGGACACAGCTAACACAGCGTCAAAGAGAGAAGTGAGTCAGAGCCTGCCTGTTTCCTCTAGGTGCGTAAGTCAATATGATTTACAGCTTTTTGTTACCTGCAGCTGATGGCATCCTGATAAAGTATAAGAGTCTCCATAGGGTATACATAATAGATGAACCAATGCTAGAAATGAAGTAGAAATAATATTCTACCCCATCCCAATCATGAACTGAAAGAAACAGTCACTGCTATCACCCTAGTAGCATCAAAGGGCACCTGAAACCACCACAAACAGAGGAAAATTGTTAAGCATTCTTCATTGACTCCAAAAAAACTATAAGGCTTAAAATTACCAAAACTATAAGCCCCAAGTAAAATACAACTGTCTCCTTATTATGCAGACTATGTAATACTCCCAGAAAGGGAAGCAAAATCTCATCTGCCTGAGCCACTTAATTCCTGTTGTTTCTCTTCAACCAGGCAGATTGAGGTCACCTTCTTTCTCACTTACTTCTTACTAATTCTCAACACAATCTTTTAAAAGCTTTTCTAAACATTCTGTACTATCAAACTCCAAATCAGTATAGCCACTGCCCCAAATAAATAAAGCTCCATAGGATATAAACAGCAAAAACTGTCTTTAATCCCTTCAGAAGCCTATTCAGTCCCTGTCATGGATGAAATCTGTTCCAAAGCTTTTCCAGTCATTCATAAAAAGTAAAAGTCCTTTGGTCAGAAAAACAGCTATATTTCTGGAGGTAAAATGTTCAGCCCAAACTCCAAACTTTATTTAAAATTAGTGTCTCCATGGAAGCATGGAACAGAGTGCAGAATCTCAAGACGAAAAGGTGGGGAGGGTGGGTGGGTGAAAGGTAACCAACCAAAGACCTTGTGTGCATATGCGCATAACCCATTGACATAGGCAATAGGGTGCTGAAGGCCTGGCATGAGGTCTAGAGGCTAGGGAGGTAGCAGGGCTGAAGGAGGTCCATGAGGGGAAAAGGGGGACATATGTAATACTTTCAACAGTAAAGAATTATAAAAAGAAAAAATTGAAGTGTCTCCCCTCCTCCAGCCCAGGCTGTTCCAGGCACAGTAGGCGTCTTGAATCTGTAAGCTCCTTCCTTCAACTCATAACCCACAGTGTCTGACTCCTCAAATGGCGCCTCTCTGTGGGTTCTGCAGAGGTTTTCCCTCCGGAAATACCCGGGTGCAGCTCTCGGGGTTCAAGCAAAGCCTCTCCTCCAGGTGACCACTCAGAATGCCCACACCCCCTCCAGCCTGTGTATCTAAGGGGCATACCTCCAGCCTCCAATGCAAAGCTCACACTGTCTCTGGCAGAAAAAGCTCCTGGGAGGGGCCACTCATTAAAAAACCGCCAGGTCCCCCTGGTCAACAGAAAATAGGCCCCACTGCCTTGTTATTAATGAAAACACAGCTGGCTCCCAGGGTGGCCCTCTCTTCTGGTCCTGCAGCCAGCCAGGGAGGTATAGCTCCAACATTAGACCTCTAAACTTTTCTAGTCCAGGTTCGATGTCTCCACAGCCTCCAGAGGACACAGATTACGTCAAGAGAACCCAGCAGTCTCTTTCCAACCCCCTCACACAGTTTGAAGTGAGATGGAAGCATCCCTTTCCTTCCTGCTCTCCCAGTCTCTGTCTTGGCTTCTTCAACCTAAATCACACCTTCAAGGTGGCGGGTTAAGGGGTACAATCTTCCTTAGGAATGTGGATGTCATTGCCACCTATTGTTTTGTTTGCAACTTTTGGGCCTGAGCCAAACCGAAGCAGAACAAAACCCTTGTCAACATCCTGTTTTGCTTGCTTTTCCCAGTATCCAATATGTCTGCCTCTTCCTCCTTATTCCTCCTCCAATGTCTAGAACAGATTCAGTCCTTCCGTTTTCACAAACTTTTTTCACACACACCTTGTTTTTTACTTAGCCACTGCATTTTCCCCTATGTCTCTCCCTCTTGCCACTGCCAAACCTCTAAAATCACCTGTCTAAATGATCACCTGTTTCTTCATCAAAAATTTCCTCTAACCATTTGCAAATATATTTCTCCTCCGGAAATCCCTGAAACAGAACTCTCAAGTCACCAGGGCCCTTTTAGACCAGTGTTGTCCAACAGAATTTTCTGCAATGATGAAAATGTTCTTTATCTGCGCTGTCTATATAGGCACCAGCCACATGTGGCTGTTGTGCACTTGAAATGTTGAGAATGAAAAACTAAATTTTTGACTGGTTTTCACTTTAATTGATTTTATTTTAAAGTCGCACTTGCCAGTGGCTACTGAACTGGACAGCACAGTTCTAGATAAATCAAATGGCTTGTTTCTAATTCCTTAATACTCTGTCATTTGGTACTGCCAGCATTCTTCCATTAGTTCTAGGAGGTGATTTTTAAACAATGTGCAGAATTTAAATCAATGGGCTAAAGAGAAAGGCCAGTCTGAGCTAAAGAAATAACATGACTAGATGCACAGATTAATCAGCAAATGGTGTGTGCACTGTGGAAGGGAAGAGACAGGAGTGAAGAGAATGAACAGACCAGAGCAGTGGATAAAGGTAAGGGGCTTGTGGGAGGGAAAGAACTAGGGGTAATGGATCATCAGGACAGCTGACAGCTGGGGAATAAATCATGAAGTAAAATTTTGAGCAGAGTAGATACAGGTAAGAAAACAAAGATCTTGCTTAAGGTCACAGAGTATTTTGAGGCAGAGCTATAACCAATATCTAGGTTTATTTTCTCCCCACAATAAGGTTTGCATTTCAAGCATTTAATTAAAGGGTTTTCAAAGAACATTAACTCTGGCAATGGCATGCAAGCTAGATCAGGAAGTGAGAAAGTCTGAAGGTGCGGAAGGCAACTGAAACACAAGAATAAAGCAAATGGAATTCTACAGGGTGGTTTTCAAATAATTTTAGCAGTGAATTCTCAATATAATATATAAGAGAGATGTTTTATTAAAGTAAATTCAACTTTAGGTTGAAGTGGGCAAATACCTCAGAGATATTATGGGTTCAGTTCCAGAACACTGCAATAAAGTGTGTATCTCAATAATGTGAGCCACACAAATTTTTTGCCTTCTCTGTGCATAAGTTGTGTTTACACTATGTTTCTCTCTCCCTCTCCCTTCCCCTCTCTCTCTCTCTCTCTCTCTCTCTCTCTCTCTCAAATCAATGAAAACAACATATCCTCAGTTGAGAATTTTTTGAAAAGTACTTTATTGCTCAAAAATTCTAACTATCATCTGAGCCTTCAGCAAGTTGTAATCTTTTTGCTGATGGAGGGATTTGCCTCAAGTTGATGACTACCAACTGATCAGCATGGTCAGTGCTGAATGTTAAGGCTAGTTCTTAAAATAAGATAACAATGAAGTTTGCCAAAATCAATTGACTCTTCTCCTTATGAAGAATTTAATTTCTCTGTAGCAAGTGATGTTGTTTGATTGCATTTTATCCACAGAATTTCTTTCAAAATTAGAGTCAATCCTCTCAAACCTTGCTGCTGCCTTACCAACTAAATTTGTGTAATATTCTATATCCTCTGTTGTCCTTTCAACACTCTTCACAGCATCTTCACAAGTATATTCCACTGCAAAAATCCATACGAAGCAACTCCGCATCTGTAAGGTTTTATCTTGAGATGGCAGCAGTTCAATCACATCTGCAGGCGTCACTTGTAATTCTGGTTCTTTTGCTTCCCACCACATCTGCAGTAACCTCCTGCACTGAAGTCTTGAACCCCCTCGAAGTCATCCATGAGGGCTGGAATCAACTTCTTCTAAATTCCTGTTAATGTTGATATTCTGACCTCTTCCCATGAATTACAAGTGTTTTTAATGGCATCTTGGATGGTGAATCCTTTTCAGAAGGTTTTTAATTGACTCTGCCCCTATCAATCAGAGGAGTCACTCTCTATGGCAGCTATAGCCTTACAAAATGTATTTCTTAACTAATAAGACTTGAACATCAAAATCATTCCTTGATCCATGGGCTGCAGAATGGATGCTGTGTTAGAAGGCATGAAAACAACATTACACTGTACATCTCCACCCATCAAAGCCCTTGGGTTATCAGGTGCATTGACCATGAGCAGTAACGTATTAAAAGCAATATTTTTTTTCTGAACAGTAGGTCTCAACAGTGGGCTTAAAATACTCAGTAAACCATGTTGTAAACGGATGGGCTGTCATCCAGATTTTGTTGTTCTATTTATAGAGCACAGACAGAGTAGAATTAGGAAAATTCTTAAGGCCCTAGGATTTTCAGAACAGTAAAGAAGCATTGGCTCCAACTTAAAGTCACCAGTTGCTTTAGCCCCTAACCTGAGAGTCAGCCAATCCTTTGAAGCTTTGAAGACGCTTTTGACTTCTCCTTCCTAGCTATGAAAATCCTAGATGCCATCTTCTTCCAATAGAAGACTGTTTCATCCACATGGAAAACCTGTTGTGTAGAGTAGCCACCTTTCATTAATTACCTCCTGGAAAATTTGCTGCAGCTTCTATATCAGCATTTGCTGCTTCATCTTGAATTTCTTTCTATGCTATGGAGATGCCTTCTTTCTTTGAAGTTCATGAACCAATCTCCACTAGCTTCCAAGTTTTCTTCTATAGCCTCTTCACCTCTCTCAGCCTTCATAGAACTGAAGAGAGTTAGAGCCTTGTTCTGGATTAGGTTTTGGCTTAAGGCAGTGGTTCTCAACCCGTGGGTCACGACCCCTTTGGAGGTCGAACGACCCTTTTACAAAGGTCGCCTAAATACATCCTGCATATCAGATATTTACATTACGATTCATAACAGTAGCAACATTGCAGTTATGAAGTAGCAGTGAAAATAATTTAATGTTGGGGGTTACCACAACATGAGGAACTGTATTAAAGGGTCGCAGCATCAGGAAGGTTGAGAACCACTGGCTTAAGGGAATGTTGTGGCTGGTTCCATCTTCTACCCAAACCACTAAAACTTCCTCCAGATCAGCAACTAATTGGCTGTTTCGCTTTCTTCACTGGAGTAACACTTTTAATTTCCTTCAAGAACTTTTCCTTTGCATTCACAACTTGGCCAACTCTTCAGTGCCAGAGGCCTACCTTTCAGCCTATTTTGCCTTGCCTTTCTCATTAAGTTTAATTATTTCTACCTTCTGATTTGAAGTGAGAGTCATGTGATCCTTTCACTTGAACACTTACAGACCACTGTACAGTTATTAATTGTTCCAATTGCAATACTGTTGTGTCTCAGGGAGAGAAGAGAGGCCCAGCCAGAACGAGAGAGATGGAAGGGAAGGCTGGTCAGTAAAGCAGTCAGATCACACACAGTGATCAATTAAGTTTGCCTTCCTAAATGGACACAGTTCATGAAATCAAAGACCACTGACCAGAGATCACCATAACAAATAATAATAAGGAAAACATTTAAAATGTTGTGAAAATTACTAACATGTGATACAAAGATACCAAGTGAGCAAACGCTGTTGGAAAAATCATGCCAACAGACTTGCTGAAAACAGGGTTGCCATAAACCTCAATTTGTAAAAAAAAAAAAAAAAAAAAGCAATATCTGTGAAGCACAATAAAGCAAAGTCCAATAAACAATGTAAGTCCATGTTATGAAGTCAGTTAATATGAACAAAACTAATTTTGCAATCCAGGCCTTTTCCAAACATGAGTACAAATTAATGCTTTGGTGGTATCTACTGCATAAAACATTATACATAATGTATTTGTTTGCCTGTGCTGTTTCTCATTACTGTTTTTTTAATTATATTTTTATTGATGTCAGAGAGAAAGGGAGAAGGAGAGAGAAATATCAATAATGAGAAAGAATCATTAATTAGCTGCCTTCTGCATGCCCCCTACTGTGGATCAAGCCCACAACCGGGGCATGTGCCCTGACCAAGAATTGAACTGTGATTTCCTGGTTCATAGGTCAACAATGCTCAGCCACCGAGCCAGGCTGACTGGGCTCTCATTACTGTTTTTGAAGAGTTTTAAAACATCCTCTCTAATAAAAGAGTGATATGCAAATTGACCATCACTCCAACACACTGGAAGGCCGCCCCCATGTGGACACAAGATGGCCAGCAGGGGAGGGCAGTTGGGGGAAACCAGGCTGGCAAGGGAGGGCAGTTAGGGGCAACCAGCCCTGCAGAGTGGGGCAGTTGGGGAGAACCAGCCCTGTAGGGGAGAGCAGTTGGGGGGAACCAGCCCTTCAGGGGAGGGCAGTTGGAGGTGACCAGGCCAGCAGGGGAGCAGTTAGCCATCAATCAGGCTGGCAAGGGGGGTGGTTAAGGAGTGATCAGGCTGGCAGGCAGAAGCAGTTAGGAGCAATCAGGCAGGCAGACAAGTGGTTGGGAGTCAGCAGTCCTGGATTATGAGAGGGATGTCTGACTGCCCGTTTAGGCCTGATCCCGGTGGTCCCAGATTGGAGAGGGTGTAGGCTGGGCTGAGGGACACACCTCCCCTCCATGCACAAATTTCGTGCACCAGGCCTCTAGTATTAAAAATAAAATCAGCCCTGGTCGGTGTGCTCAGTGGTTAGAGTGTCAGCCAGATTCCCAGTCAAGAGCATATACCTGGGTTGCAGGTTCAATCCCCGGCCCCAGTCAGGAGCAATCAATGTGTCTCTCTCAATTAGATGTTTCTGTTCTCTCTCTCTCTCTCTCTCTCTCTCTCTCTCTCTCTCTCTCTCTCTCCATCCTTCCTTCCTTCCTTCCTTCCTTCTCTCTAAAAATCAATGGAAAAATATCCTTTGGTGAGGATTAATGGAAAAATAAATATCAATAAAAACAAAACAAATGCTTCCTAAGCCCCTAAAGCACCTCTGCAGCCCCTGAGTTTCAGTGACACCGTGTAAAAGTTATTCAGCCACAGGTCCACAATGCCCATCTCCATCATCCCTTCAGTTATCAACCTTAAAACATCCTACACAATCTACGTGCATGCTACACTTATGCTTTTTATATGATTCTATGTGATTTATTTGTATATCTGATACTGCATGTTCCGTTCACTGCTGCATTCAATTGCAAAACAGTTGGCTGGCACATAGCTGACACAATAAATATTTATTTAATGATGAGTAAACTATCTCTCAGGCCTTCACCCTTGCTTACAGTCTTACCACACCTGCAGTGAGACCAGCCTCAGCATCTCCTACTCTGCTTCACTCAACTACGCCCTAGCGTCCTGTACTGTGTCAGGCCTTCTCCCCCAGTGGGTTTACCATCAACCCTCCATGCTGCCAGTAGGGTCTTATGTGATATCCTTTCCTAACTCACCCATGTTTTTCCCAAAATTTTTAATGTCCATGTCCGCTTCATCCATGAAGAGGTACAGGCTCCTTTTGGGCCCTTACTCAGACACAACACTGTGCATACTTCCTGACACATATTAGATGCTTAAATAAACATGTTAAGATGGTATAACTGAATTACAAACTGGAGACATTGCCAAGGAAGACTCAACAAGACTTGATAATGTGGCATAGCTAGGGTAACGGAGAAACTGGAGAATAGAAAAATCGGTACTGCTCTACCAAAAGGGAGACCTGAGTGGCTGGCCCGAGCACTGCAGTGTTCAAGCAGGGGCAAGACAAGCCCTTAGTGGGGAGGCTGTGAGTTGTAAACCCACAGGCCCAGGAAAGGGCCAGTGAGCTGGGTGCCTTTACGGTCACTCACAAACCTCTGTAACTCTATGAGGCAAAGTGGATGAGGAGCTGGATTTTAAACATGCACATGTGACAAAAGGGTATCCAAGCAGAGATGAAGCATCCTTTTGTTACTCTGTCCCATCCTGATTTCTCTCCATTGCAACCTTCTTTAACACCCAAGTCTAATATAAAATTTGGCATTTAATCATGTTTCCTATGAATTGGTAACTTTTCCAACGAGAACACCTTTTGCTGACTCCTTATGTACTTTGATGTACTCCTGGAAAGTGTCCTTTCATATAAAAAAGTATTTTTCTCAAATATCAGTAGCTCTGAAGCACTGACTTTAGCTTAAGAATGTAGCGCTAACACATATATACACTCATGTAGCACTAACACATATATACACTCAAATATTTATTGAATTATTGGATTTTTAAAATATAATTCATTGGACAAATGCTACTAAAAATTAAAGAATAAATTACTTATACTTCTGAAGTATTCATTGCATCATTAAATCACAAAAAGAATAACAGTACAGTAAAAATGTAAAGAAAATGAAAACTTGAGAAATCATAACTGGAGAGTCTTCTGATTTCTTTGGGATTATTATCAAAAGGGGTGGCACTTAAAATATAGTTCAACTGCCACTATGCACCATCAAGCCTTTAAGTAACATTTCAAATTATGATATTAATGCATTTACCACGTGTATAAAGTTTTAATTTCCAAAATTCCCAATTAAATATGGTTAACTGATCATGTGCTTTTTTAAAAATGTTTTTGATTTTATAAAAATGTTTTTATTGATTTTATAGAGAGAGGGAAAGAGAGAGTAAGATAGAAAGACTGATGGGAGAGAATCATTGATCAGCTGCCTCTTACATGCCCCTCACCAGGGACCAACCCTGTAACCCGGGCGTGTGCCCTGACCAGGAACAGAACCTGAGACTTCTTGGTGCACAGGATGATGCTCAGCCAACTGAGCCAAACCAGCCAGGCTGACCATGTGCTTTTAGCTCTACGCATTCCCAATACTTCAAAATTACGGTAAAAAGATTTCTAAAAAAGAAGAAAACTGCATAAACAAAATAGGAGAGAAGGCAAGCGCTGAAAATATTATGTTATAAAGTAGACTGATAAATGAACTTAGCACAATCATAAGACAGCAATGGAGAAAAGTTAAGAACCACCACCCTTGAACAAACAACCCCCAAGTGGCAGCGTCGGGGACTTCTAAATGTCAGGATAAAGGTAAGCTGAAAGGAAGTAGTTAAAATATATTTTTGAATAACTAAGCACCCCTTCTTTTCATTCCCCTGCCACCTCCACTCTCAATTTCTTCAACTTTGTATAGCATAGCAACTTCCCTCCCACACCCTGGAATAAGACGGGAAGTTTCTCCTGGAGAGGGTCACAAGAGGACGTCTGGAACATAAGGCCCAGGCATAACTGAAGGTGGGGTTAACCCAGGCATAACTGAAGGTGGGGTTATAATATTAAAAACAGGAGAATTACAAAACTTTACATACTGAATACTGACAGCTCCCCAGACTCTCTTCCCAACTGGGCTCCCACATGTTGCAGCCAGGACTGCCACTGTCCATTGGCAGAGTCTTCTCTGGGACATCTGACAAAGTGCAGGGGAAAACAAAGACAGTGATATCAAGGGCTACCAACAAAATGGCCAGCCTGTTATATAGTGAAGTCCGCAGATGACAAGCCCCTTTTGCACACACAGGGTCCCTCCCTTCCTTCCTTCCTCCCTCCCTCCCTCCCTCCCTTCCTTCCCTCTCTCCCTCCCTTCCTTCTTCTCTCCCTCCTTCCCTCCTTCTTTCTGAAATGAAAATAAGACAGAAGAGTTGGAAAATAAACTTGAGAAAATCTCCCAGAAAGCAGAAAAAGACAAAAAGATGTAAAATGGGGGGAGTGAAGGGAATAGGAAAATGAAATGATGAGTGGAAAAGGTCCAATCTACTCTAATAAAAGAGTAATATGGAAATTAACCATCTCTCCAAGATGCCTAAGCCATGCCCACCAACCAAGCCATGCCCACCAGCCAATCAGAGCAGCTGTATGCAAATTAACCCAGCCAAGTTGGAGGCTGACAGTCATGGAGTGAGCAGCAGCGGGGGCGGGGCAGGCGGCAGTGGGGGCACCGCCAGCAGGCAGGCTCCAGCAGCAGGGCCACCTCTGCTCGCCTGTGGCCATCTGGATTGCGAGCAGGCATGGCCAGCAGGCAGGCCCCCATCAGACAGGCACACACACGTGGCGCCTGCTCTGAGCCTCCTACGCAACTGGGGGTAGGCCCAGGTGGGGACACACACACACACACACACACACACACACAGGGTGCCTGCTCCCAGCCTCCAATGTGGCTAGGGGTAGGCCTCCAGTAGGACACACACATGGGGTGCCTGCTCCAAGCCTCCGCAGTCCAGCTGACACACACACACATACACACACACACACACACACACACACACGGCGCCTGCTCTGAGCCTGTGCTGCCAGACTGTGGCCATCAGTAGGACATCCACTGAGGGGTCCCATACTGTGATAAGAGGCAGGCTGGGCTGAGGGACCCCGCCACCTATGCAGGAATCTTCGTACACCAGGCCCCTAGTATCTGCATAATAATGATTCCAAAAAGAACAGAAAAAAAACCAGAAGGGAAGAGATCATTCAAGCCAATCACCCAGAATTGAAGACTGAAAAGACATACAAAAATCCCACACATGGAAGAAAATAAACTTATGTGTGTATCACTGTGAAGTTTCAAATTATCAAAGAAAACAGCATCCTGAAAGCTTCCAAAGAAAAGGGGGAAAGGTATAAAAAGGATGAAAGGCCCAGATTATAAATGATTTCTCATTTCTGGGAATTCAAAGATAGTAAAGCAATGCCTCCAATACTCTGAAGGAAAAATGGTTTCCAAACTATAATTCTAAACCCAGTCAAAGCATAAATCTTCTGTGGTAGAAAAACAGAATCCTCTTCAAACACGAAACCCACCTGTGCGCAGACTCATCTTCAGAGCCTGAATGATCTCGGCATGTTCTCCTTTGTCAGTGACTTCCCCCACTCCACCTCAAGGGGTGCCTGCCCCTTGAAATAATCCTCGGTCTGGTAACAGGAACATTCTCTCCCAGAAGGCAGCCATTTTATTCATCCTCACAAATCCCACTGAGCATGGCAGAATGTGCAATGCTTTACATTACTAAACAGACACTGAAATTCACCGATGGGACAGAAGAAGCAAGGCTAGTAATGAGTGTGAAGTGCTCACCACATAAATGGGATCGGAACTGAATTTGAAGACTCAAAAACTACTTGTCATGACCTAAACTAATGAATTTACACAAGTTAAAACAGAATTATTCATAAAATTTTCTAAATGTTAAACTCTATAAAAAATAACATAGAAATAAACAAAACATTTATAAGTATACTGCTCTCTAAACTTAGACATTTGGGCAAATCCATGTTTTCAAACCAGAATACCAACAATGCATAGTTACCTGTCAATTAGTGAAAGAAATCAGGTCATAACCTTATTTAAGCTCTGTTAATTATGATAATACTAGAGGCCTGGTGCACAAAATTCATGCGCCGGGGGGGGGGGGGGGGGGGGGGGGGGGGGGAGGAGGGTTCCCCTCAGCCCAGCCTGCACCCACTCTAATCAGGGACCCCTCAGGGGATGTCTGACTGCTGGTTTAGGCCCAATCCCTATCTGGGGCTGCTGGCTCCTAACCCCTCACCTGCCTGCCTGCCTGATTGCCCCTAACCCCTCTGCCTGCCTGCCTGATAACCCCTAACCTCTCTGCCTGCCTGCCGGATAACCCCTAACCTCTCTGCCTGCCTGCCTAATCGCCCCTAACTGCCCTCCCCTGCTGGCCTGATCTTGCCCCCAACTGCCCTCCCCTGCCAGCCTGGTTGCCCCCAACTGCCCTCCCCTGACAGCCTGATTTCGCCCCTAACTGCCCTTCCCTGCAGGCCTGATCTCGCTCCTAACTGCCCTTCCTTGAAGGCCTGATCTCACCCCCAACCGGCCTTCTCTGCTGGCCAATTTGCTTCTGATTGGTCAGTTTCTATGCCAGTCAGTATCAAAAGCTCTACCTCCTAGGCAGCCATTGGCTCCTTACCAAGATTTGGTTCTGATTGGTCAGTTTCTATGCCAGTCAGTATCTCTGGGCCTATCAATGGAGCCCAATCAGAAAAGTGGGGCTGATCAGCAGCCTCCTTGGAGGCCTGGAGAGAAACGGAGGCACAACTGTTGGCCAGGCCAGGAGAGAAAAAAGAGGCAAGTTTTGATCAACGGCTGCCACAGAGGCTACGGATCAGACCCTGCCTCTCTCTCTCTGCAGGACTCCCTTTGGGCCTATTCCACAGCCCCCTAGTCAGTGCTGGGTCAGGGTGCCTGCAGAGGCCTCAATCAGTCTGGGTTACCACAGCAACTTAGCACTGACTTCCAGTCTGGTCTAACCTTTGGTTGTTATGACCCTGGCTCTTTATTACATAGGTTAAGCTGATTATTATCCATAGGTATCAAAGAAAATGCTGTTTTAAAGAAGTTGGATATAAATAAATATATATTCATATGTAGATACTCAGAGACATAGTAAAATTTTAAATTTAGTCTAAGAAAAAATAAAGAATAAGCTTCTTTAGTTTTTCTCTGAAGATAAAAGAATACAGAAGAAAACTGGAGACTATAAAAATTACTAATCATCAATGTCTAACAATTCAAGTTAAACAGCTGGTGAACACTGCTACAAACACAATTCCTAACTCCAACATTTAATTAGTTCTTCCTACAGATATTATACACTAATTAAAAGTAATTGATATTTAATGAGCAACTGCTACATGTAAGAGAGTACTGCAGCAATATTTTCTTCCGTCAAAATAGAACAAAATTGTGAAGTAGGTACAATGTCGTAGGACAGCACACTTGCCCTTCCATGTTGCTTCCTACCTTTCAATGGTCTTTTACTTTCCAGTGTCCCTTCCTCTCCCTATTTTATCAAGTTTATTGCCAATTTCAAGGGCTTTTCTAGTCTGCACACCAGCTGACACACTTCACACTATCGACTTGTTTTCTGCTACCTTTCTATGGGTTCTTTTAAATCACAATTACTAAAAACCCAAAAGGAAAAATATGATATATATATATATATATATATATATATATATATACCTATAAGGAAATATTAAATAAAATTTATAAATGGCACACTGTTGTACATTTGCCTCTTAACTCTATCCAACTGGTAGCGCTCAGTTCATTACACAGATCTCAGTCTGTGAAAAACAGGAAGGAAAAATATAAACCCTTTATGAAGAAGAAAATCTGAACACAGCATTATTTCAATTAATACTAGGACAAATCTTTGTGAACTTTGTGGCATTTTCACAGATCCATACTAAATTTTATTTCCCCAAACTCAACTCAATTTATGACTGGAAAAAATAAATATTTAAAGATAAATATTGTACTACAAATTTTGATTCAAAGTCTGCTTCTTAAAGCTGGTTAATAGCTAGAGAAGTATAACTATATCAGATAAATTTTTTCTGAGCATTATTTTAATAATCACCTTTCTATAGTTTCTATAAGATTTTTTAAAAAATGTGGTAAAATACATATAATACAAAATTTACCATATTAATCATTTTTAAGTGTGTAGTTGCACTCACATTGTTGTGCAACTAATCTCCAGAAAATTTTTCTTGCAAAACAAACTATATCCATTGAACAAAAGTCCTCATTCTCTTCTACCCCCAAATCCCAGTACACTGCCACTCCACTTTCTGTCTCTATGCCTTTAGTTTAGATACCTCACATAAGTAGAATCACAATTTTTGCTTTTGTGACTTGCTTATTTCAATTAACATAACGTCGTCAAGGTTTAGCCATGTTGTAACATGTGTCAGAATTTCCTTCCTTATAATGGCTAAATAATATTCACATATATATCACATTTTGTTTATCCATTCATCCATTGGCTGACATTTAAAATGGTCCCACCATTTGGCTATTGTGAGTAATACTGCTATAAACATAGGTGTATAAATATCTTTTTTACACCCTGCTTTCAATTCTTTTGAGTATATACCAAGAAATGGAATTATTAGATCATATGGTAATTCTATTTTTAATTTTTGTTTTAATTATTGTTTTCCATGGTGGCTACCTCCCATCCTTTCTTACCATCAATGAACAGGATTCTAATTTCTCTACATCATCACCAACACTTGTTATCTCTTGACTTGTTGATAATAGCCATTCTAACAAGTGTGAGGTGATATTTCATTAAGGCATTTACCTGATGATTACTGAGGTTCAGCACCCATTCATGTACCTGTTGGCTATCTTCAGGTATTATTTGGAAAAAATGTCTATTGGGTTCCTCTGCCCATTCTTTAATCGAATTTTTAGGGGTTTTCTACTGATTTGTATGAGTTCTTTATGTATTTTAGATATTAACCCCTTAACAGATATATAACTTGCAAATATTTTTCCCCATTTAGTAGACTGCCTTTTCATTTTGTTGACGGTTTCCTTTGCTGAGCAGCAGCTGATTAGTTTGATATAGTCCTGCTTATTTTGCTTTCACTGCCTTTGCTTTTAGTTCAAATCCAAAAAAATTATAGCTAAGGCCAATGTCAAGGAGCTTATTGCATGTTTTCTTCTAGAAGTTTTATGGCTTCAGGTTTCACATTCACATTTTTAAATCTATTTTGAGTTGATTTTTGTGCATATAACTACTTTTAAATAATTTATAATAATTGAAGTTCACTGGATGCTTTTTGTATTTACCTTTAGTTCCTAAACTTTATGAGGTAGTTATTATTTTTTATGAGGCAGGATTATCTCTCAGTTCCGAGGAGTGAATTGTTGAAGGTCAAACAACTGATAACTTGGAGGAACCAAAATTTCAACTCTAGTGCTTTTTCGCCATAAATCATTAGTTTATAAATTATGATGGAAGAAACTGACTGATGTCCTACTATGTGTCTTAGGTACTTGCCTATGCCTTTATCCCTTACCTTGTTGGTCACAATATGGACTAAAGGTTATTAGCCTATTTTATAAATGAAAAAAATGAAGCTCTGAAAACTTAAGGGACGTGCCCAATAATAAGTGACAGAATTCAAAACAAGCCCACTATCTTCCCAACTATTCCACACTGTCTAAGGCAAAGAGCAAATATCTCTCTCTCTCTCTCTCTCTCACTCTCCTCTCTCTCTCACACACACACACACACACAAACACACACGTGCAATTTTATAACATTTTGCAAAATCATGAACCACAAATGGAAATATGGGAAGATAGAGATTATAAAAGAATATAATATTCTTCAAGTTTTTGCTCAACACAAAAAAAAAACAACAATTGCGTAAGGTGATCTTAATTTACTGAATCTGTATTGCTCAGATTTTTCCTATAAAACTCTATTAAATGGCTATTAAGCATTTAAACTGGGTGTTTTGTTTTATGGATAAACAGGGTGGGACAAAAGCAGGTTTACAGTTGTGAGTACCCAAACAGTTTACTCTTGTATTATTATTTATTAATTATTTTTCGTGCAACTTACAAACTTACTTTTGCTCCACCCTCTATGTTAATTCAGCAATATACATGGAACTTATTTCCGAAAATGTTCATCTTTTTTCATACTATGTTTGCAAATAAAGTGTGTGTGTGTGTGTTTATAAAATCTTTAATGACTGCTCTAAATTGGTTTTTTAAAAATATATTTTTCGAGGACAGCAAGATGGCGGCATAAGGTAAACACCGTAAATGCAGCCGTGAACAATTATTTCAGAATAACCAGGAAAAGAAAACACGGACACCACTCACACCCACAGGAAGGCTGGCTGAGTAAAAATCCTACAACTAGAAAAGAGTCTGAGACTCAAAGGAGTGGTGGAGGCAGAGTACAGAGGTACGGAGGCGCGCGCACGGGTTTGGGGAGAGGGTTGGCGCCAGAGGACACGGTTCTTTTCCAAAATGGAGAGAGCCACAAGTTCCCAGCGGCTCTGAACTCCAGTTCCAGGCGAGTTTCTGAGGACCCAGACACCCGGAGAAGGGGGACTGACTGGCACCGGAGGGAAATCCAAAGCGGGTTTCTCTCAGCGTTGCTTGCAACAAATATCGTGGGACACAGAGACCCCTGTCTCTTAGCACCTAGCTGAGAAGCGCCATAGGTATTTGCTCCGCCCTGCCCTGCAAACTCCCCGAGGCCCCGCCCCTCCCAAGCTACGTCAGAGGCTTTTGCATAAAAAAGGCTGAGTAGCCTAAGGCAAAGGCTAAATCAACACCTCCTTAAAGATACAGGAGCCAGCCTCACCCAGTGGCCAGAGTGGGACCATCCTAAACAAAACAGATCCACAAGGAACACACTCGGGGCAGATGCGGTGAGCACAAAAGCCCCACTGAAACAACTCTTGCCCCATAAGGGTGTCTCCAGCACAGAAGTTCTCCCACTGTAGACACAGCTGACTCTCATAACCAAGTGGCTTAGAGGTTAATTCCTCACAGTGATCGTCTAACTTAGAAAGGGAAGCAGCCAAAATGCAGAGACAAAGAAACAGGTCACAAATGACAGAAATGGAGGAAAGAAAACGATAGAATATAGAGTTCAAAACCACGGTTATTAGGTTTTTAAAGAAATTTCTAGAGACTGCCGATAAATTTAGTGAGACCGCCGATGAATTTAGTGAGATCCTCAATAAATCTAATGAGACCCTCAAGGATATGATAAAGGACTAACTAGAAATTAAGCATACACTGACTGAAATAAAGAATAATATAAAGAGATCTAACAGCAGACGACAGGATCGCAAGAATCAAGTCAAAGATATGAAATATGAAGAAGCAAAACCCACCCAGCCGGAAAAGCAAAAAGAAAAAAGAAAAAGGATCAAAAAGTATGAAGATAGTGTAAGGAGTCTCTGGGACAACTTCAAGCGTACCAACATCAGAATTATAGGGGTGCCAGAAGAAGAGAAAGAGTAAGATATTGAAAACCTATTTGAAGAAATAGTGACAGAAAACTTCCCCCACCTGGAGAAAGAAATAGACTTCCAAGTCCAGGAAGCGCAGAGAACTCCAAACAAAAGGAACTGAAGGAGGACCACACCAAGACATATCATAATTAAAATGCCAAGAGCAAAAGATAAGGTGTGAATCTTAAAAGCTGCAAGAGAAAAGCAGTTAGTTACCTACAAGGGGGCACCCATACGACTGTCAGCTGATTTCTCAACAGAAACTTTGCAGGCCAGAAGGGAGTGGCAAGAAATACTCAAAGTGATGAATAGCAAGAACCTACAGCCAAAATTACTTTACCCAGCAAAGCTATCGTTCAGAATTGAGGGTCGGATAAA
>PVJC01016515.1:0-13111 GCA_004026665.1 Murina feae | reverse complement strand
CATCCTTTGAGAAGAGGAAGAAGAAAAAGGAGAGTAAAAATTATGAACAACAAATATATATCAAGTCAATCTAAGAATCAAGTGAATAAAAAATCTGATGAACAGAATAAACTGGTGAATAGAATAGAATCAGAGGCATAGAAAGGGAGTGGACGGACAATTTTCGGGGGTTAAGGGTGTTGGGGTTGCGTGAAGAGAATGGACAATAATTGTACACCTATGGATGAGGACAATGGGGGGGTAAGGACAGAGGGTGGGGTGGGAACTGGGAGGAGGGGAGCTATGGGGGAAAAAAGAGGAGCAACTGTAATAATCTGAACAATAAAGATAAATTAAAAAATATATATATATATATTTGTATTTAGAGATAACATTTTTTCCATTTCCTTTAAGTTAGTCATATGATTTCAAAAACCTTTTTCTAAAGCACACAAAGAAAAAGTTTATTATTCTAATAAATATTTCTGTGTTCAGAAAAAGTTTATTATTCTAATAAATATTTAATGTTCATCCATTTAACAAAGACACATTGAGTACCAACTATGTTTTAGGAATATGTGTATTCCTAAGTGCTGGAATACACTTTTGAATGTTTTTCATGAAGAAGAAACTGTATAAAAGATCTCAGGGTAAATCAAGTATAAAGTATTCTCACTTATTTAAAATGGTTAAAAAATAAATTCAAACTGGATTTTTATTTGTTCTAAAAGGTGAAGGTAATTTTGATTAAATATAAAAATATAATTTTTAAAGTTATGTTAATATTTAGTTTAAAAATTACTTTACAAAAATATAGCATCTATACATATTTTGTAGTTTTTAATAAATTTTTTTTTTCAATTGCAGTTGACATATAATATTGTATTAGTTTCGGGTGCATATCCCAGTGAGTAGACATTATAAAACTTATTAAGTAGTCATCTTCCCTAAAATCTCATACCCATTTGACAACATACATGTTATTAGAATATTATTGACTATACTAGTGACCTGGTGCACAAAATTCATGCACATTAAAAGGGAATTAATTAGAGGAAATATTTTAATACTAGGGGCCCAGTGCACAAAATTCCCCCTCTCACATATTGGGAGCCCTCAGGGGGTGTCCTACTGATGGCTTAGGCCTGCTCCCTGCTCCCCTTGGGGAGAGGGTCTAAGCCACAGTCTGGCCTCCCTTTGTGGGAGGCGACCAGGCTAATCAGGGGAAGCCACCAGCCCTATCACTCCACTGCTGCAGCCACTACCAGTCAAGTCACCACAGCCACCAAGGTGTTTTTATCAACACGGACTCCAGCCAGTCCCTTCACCATGAAGAAATGACAACTTTCTTTTGGCATTTTCAAGATATGTCTTTCATAGGATATGACATTTCTTTCTTTCTCTCTTTTTTTATCCTCACCTGAGGATATGTTTCCATTGATTTTTAGAGAATGTGGAAGAGAAGGAAAAAACAGAGAGAAACATTAAAGTGAAAGGAACACTTTGATTGGTTGCCTCCTGCATATGCCCTGACCTGGGCCTCAGCCAGGGAGAAGCCTGCAACCTAGGTACATGTCCTTGGTCAGAATTGAACCCAGACCCTGCAGTCAGCAGGCTGAGGCATTATGCACTGAGCCAAACCAGCTAGGACAAGATATGACATTTCTTAGCCCTCCAGCAGTGGACCTTCATTTTTTTTCTCCAGGAGTGTGGTGGCAAAACCTTAGATCGCCTTTTTTGGATTCTTATTACCCAAGTTACTAAGAATATTACCAGTGGCATACAGGGAGCTTAGCCAATGAGTGGTAAGAAAAGGTGTTTCCTCTGTAATTCACTCCGATCACCAGCTTGACCCCTGCCCCTCCAATCCCAGCTCCACCCATGCCCAGGCCTGTAACCTCTGGCCAAGGATGCAAGCCTGGGCAGATCCCCAAGCCCCTCCGATCGCCGGCTTCACAAAGCCCAGGCCTCTGTGATCACTGGTTCTGACCCTGCCCCCTGCCATCGCCGGCTCTGCCCTTATCCCACTGGAAGCCTCTAGCCAAGTGTAGCTACAGGCCTGGGCAGGGGACCCCCAGACCCCTGCTTTGCCAGCTCCAGTGGTGCCCAGACCACTGCGATCGCAGGCTCCGCCCCTGCCCCTCTGATCGCTGGCTCTGCAGAGCCCAGGCCCCTTCAATCTCTGGCTTGCCCTTGCCCTGGCCTGAGGCAGGCCTTATGCTTGGGTAGGGCATCCTCATACCCCTCCAATCACCAGATCTTCCCCTGTCCCCTCCAACCACCGGCTCTGCCCTTGCCCATGCCTGAGGCCTCTGGCAAAGGCCTCTGGCCTGGGCAAGGGACCCCCAGCCCCCTCTGATCACCTGTTCCACCCCTCAGGCCCCTCACCTCCCCTGCCACCTGCCTGGCTAACAGGCCTGATCACTTCAGTGGTGGGCTTAGCCAGACTGGGCGCCACCATCTTGTGGCCATGGGGGTGGCCATCTTTGTGACAAAGTGACCCCTAATTTGCATATTACTATTTTATTAGATGAGATGTGGCTGTGGGCATCGCCATCTTGTGGCCATGTGGGAGGCCATCTTTGTGATGGAGTGATGCCTAATTTGCATATTACTCTTTTATTACATAGGATTGCTATTTGCCCTTTATCTATAATAGAAGTGTCAGAGATGAAAGAAAAATAGTAAAGTGTATATGAAAATCCTCCTCCTGTCAGAATCTGGGGCACGCCATGGGAACCAGAGTCAAGTCCTCACCCACTCACATGCACCTCGAAATCGTGCAAGACCCAGACCTGGCCAGCCCCACCCCCAGTGGGCTAAATCCAGACCCTGCCAGCCTCACTCCCATCAAGCCCCACTGGGTGGGGGGCCACAGCCTTAGGTGACCTGGCCCGGCACTGGGGCAGGGGATGTGGCCTTATGTCCCCCAGCCCAGGCCAGGGTGCACAACCTGAGATCCCTCCACCCAGGCAGGAGCAGGGGGATACCTCAAGGTCCCCATTAAGCCCTGCTGGGCAAGGGGTGCAGCCTCAGGTCCCGTGGCCTAGGCCAGGAGGCACGCTTTGAGATTCCCTGTCAAGCTCTGCAGGCAGGGGGTACAGCCTGAGGTCCCCCATTAAGCCCTGCATGGTGGGGGGCTCAGCCTCAGGTCCTCTGGCCCAGCACCAGGGCGGGGGGGGGGGGCATAGTCTGAAGTCTCCCAGCACAGGGGCGGGGGCTGTGGCCTGAGGTCCCCATCAAGTCCTGCCAGATGGCAGGCATGGCCTGAGGTCCCCCAGCTTGGCCCCAGGGTGGGGGACACGGCGTGAAGTCCCCTGTCAGATGGGGGCACGGCCTCAGGTCCCCTGTCCTGGCCCAGCTCCACACAGCCTCAGGTCCCTGCTGATTGCTCATTAAGGCTCGTTATGGGAACTTGACCTCCACTGTGGGCAGCCATTATGTGTTACAGAATCCCTGCCTTCGCTGTGGGCGTAGTCACCTTGAATGTTATGGTGTGGTGGTCAATTTGCATATTCCCTCTTTATTAGATAAGATTCTCTATGCAGTACTTTACACCTCATGACTATACTATAACTACTAATTTGTATTTCTAAATGCCTCTACCTTTTTCACCCATTCCTTCAACCTCCTCCCATCTAAACTTCCTTCCATCCGGCAATTGTCAAAACCTTCTCTGTATCTATGAGTCTGTTTCTGTTCTGCTTGTTCATTTTCATTTTTAGATTCAATTGTTGATAGATTTGTATTTATTGCCATTTTATTGTTCATATTTTTTGTCTTTTTTCTCTTCTTCTTAAAGAAGACCCTTTAATATTTCATGTAGTGTTAGTTTGGTGGTGAAGAACTCTTTTTGCTTTTTCTTATCTTGGAAGTCCTATATCTGACTTTCAATTCTAAATGATAACTTTTCTGGATAATCTTGGCTGTAGGTCCTTGCTTTTGATCACTTTGAATATTTTTTGCCACTTCCTTCTACCTGCAACGTTTCCATTTTTCCATTAAGAAACCAACTGACAGCCTTATGGGTGCTCCCTTGTAAATAGCTAATTGCTTTATGGTTTTAAGATTCTCTCTTTGTCATTAACTTTTGGCATTTTAATTATGATGTGTCTTGCTGTAGACTTCTTTGGATTCAACATGTTTGGAATTCTCTACACTTCCTGGACTTGTATATCTATTTCTTCACCAGCTAAGTGAAGTTTTCTGTCATTATTTTTTCAAATAGGTTTTCAATTTCTTGCTTCTTCTTTTCTCCTTCTGGCACCCCATGATGGAAATGTTGGTATGCTTAAAGTTGTCCCAAAGACTCCTTATAGTATCTTCACATTTTTGGATTCTTTTTGCTATTCTGATTGGGTGCTTTTAGCTTCCTCATATCCAAATCACTGATTTGATTCTCGGCACCCTCTACTCCACTGTTGATTCCCTGTAAATTATTCTTCATTTCTGTTAATGTATCCTTCATTTCTGACTGGTCCCTTTTTTGTTGTTGAAGTTCTCACTAAGATCCTTTAAGTTTTCACTAAGTTCCTTAAAGTTCTCATTAAGTGTTTTTTTAATTCTTTATTGTTTAAAGTATTACATATAGTGTTACATGTCTCCTTTTCCCCCCCCATTGACTTCTCCCCAGCCACCCCCATCCCTCAGCACATGTCCTTGTCTGCCTAGTGTCTGTGTCCATTGGTTATGCTCATTAAGTTTCTTAAACATCCTTATAACCATTGTTTTAAACTCTGTATCTGACCGTTTGCTTGCTTCCATTTCATTTAGGGGTTTTTTCCTGGAGATTTATCCTGTTGTTTCATTTGTGACATGTTTCTTTGTCTTTGCATTTTGGCTGCTTCCCTGTGTTTGTTTCTATGTACTGGGTAGAGTTGTTATGTTTCCTGGAATTAGTAGAGTGGCCTTGTATAATAGGTGTCTTGTAGGGTCCAATGGCTCAGGCTTCTCAGTAACCTGAGCTGGGCACTCCATGTGTGTCCCTGTGTAAGCTGTATACACTGTCCTGCTGTAGTTGGTTTAAATGACCTTTATGGCCAATTTTATTATCTCTTTCACTTGTAATTCAGTTTTTATTCTACTTTTTGTCCTGTTTATAGGTGGAATTTTTCTGCTTTTATGTACCTGGTAATTTTTCATTAGATGTTGGAGATTATGAATTTTATGTTGCTGGGGTCTGGAATTTTTGTATTCATTTAAATATTATTCAGCTTTGTAGTGACATATGGTTAAATTAATTTGACGCTTACCTATAATCTTCCTTAGCCTTTAGTCTAGGGCTAATTAGTCCTCACTACTGAGGTAATTCCCTTCTGGGGATTCTACCTGATGAACTGTGTATTTTAATGGCTTTCCTCTCTCTACAGTGAGAAAATGGCAACTTCCAGCTATGTATGAGCTATGAGAATTATTCTGCCTACTCCTTTCTGATTTTTTTTTCTTCAAACAATATCTTGTGCATGTACAAATTAATTCTTGGCTAAAGACTCAAGGGGACCCAGCATATCTCTACAGCTTTCTACCTATACAGTTCCCACTTCTCTAATATTCACCCCCCACAAATTCTAATCCTCCCTCACACTCTGAACCCTGCTTCTTCAACTAAGCCAGCATAGTGTGAGCACACTCCCCCCCCCTTCTCTAAGTGACCCTGTTATGTGCTGTCTATTGTCTGAAAACCATTGCTTAGTACAGTTGTAAGTTAGGAAACTCTGTTACTTCATCATGGCCAAAGGGGAGCTGTTTTCTTGTGTGGACAAAAGGGGCCCCATGCTGACCTGACAAGCTCAGGGGAGGGCTACATGGCAGTCTTGCAAACTCAGAGACATGAAGGAACCACAAAGGATGGTCTGAAATTAAACTTCAACTAAAAGCAGTTATGGTGGCAGTTATGGCCTAGGCTGGTATCTTCACTGACAAGGTCAACATTTACCTTAACTGAGCCTATCTGTCTTTTTGCATCTATAACAACATACCCTTGAAGTGTCTGGGTAACTTGTAACATGGCTTTTTCTGGAGGCCCTGGGGCACAACCTAATGTGCTGGGCTCCAGGACAGATCCCACAAATTCCTTCATTATCATGTTAATTGTTCCTGCACTCACCTCAGTATGTGTCCATCGTTTTACCTTTTATCCAATCCCAGGGGTTTCCCCCACACTTTGCTTTATCCCATCTCCTTAGTCTATCACCAATGAATTTCATGTAACCCACCTATGTCCCTCCTTTGATTGCAATGTATAAATACAAATGTAATCTGCCATTCTCCAGAGCATTATCTCAATTCATTGAGGTTCTGCTTCCCAGCATATGTGGACAGTTTGGCTCAAACTCACAAAAATTCCTTATAGGTTTCAATGTTTTTTTTACGTTAACACTTGCTATCGATTTTTTTTCATTTCTTTAACCATCTATTTGCATCACATCTATTTTAAAGAAACATACTATATCTAAGGTTCCCTTGAGGAAAATATAGTTGGAAGAATACATATTAGAGTAACTTTTCTTCAATGGCTAAAAACATAAATAACTAAAACAATTTTCTGATTGACTGTATAACAATAAAATTATTGTAGTTGACAGGCCTAAGCTTATATTTAAATATTGTGGAAACTATAAAGAAAGAGAAATAGCAAGGGAGATTCGCTCACTTATTTATTCATTAATAAACACACTGAATATATGATTATATCTAAGACAATGTTTTAAGCGCTAATGTTGATTAAAAGGTATGTGAAAGGTGTCTATTCTTACTCGTCTTACAAGAAACTTAAAGTCTAAGAGGTGAGATAAAAATATAGACATCACATTCACATCACTATGCAGTAAATACATTTGGGGAGGTAATTCTTAAGTGTTACAATTCACGGAGGAAATACATAAATCAGACTACAAACTTTAAATATACCTGAAATTATGAAATAAGAATAGAAATAATTTTTAAAAAGCCATTATTTTTTGTTAATCCTCACCCGAGGAGAGAGGGAGAAACATTGATGTTAGGGAGACATCAATGTGAGAGAAACACCTGGACTGGCTGCCTCCACACGCGCCTGACCAAGGCTGGGATCCAGCCTGCAACCCAGGTACATACTCTTTCTTTCTTGATCAGGAAGCTAACTTGCAACCCTTCAATTTAAAAAGCCAGTTTCAATTTTAAAACTCTGTTGCCTACACAAGTCTAAAAAAAAGGAAAAAAACATAGGACTGTATTTCAGAGTCTTAAATCCTGGCATTGTTTTGTTTTCTTTGAAAATCTTGATTCTACTTTACACTCTTCCCCCAAAACAATCCATTCCATCCTCATAAAGGATGGTCTCTACTACCAAACTTCCATCTTCAACCATTTCTTTTAATATATGTCTGTGTGCTGCTTCATGGCAGCTCACTGCTTCTATTTTGAGAACTGTCAGAGCTTTCAAACTACTGACTGCCACAAACTCCAAATCACAATTTCTGTACCTTCCCCCATTTATCAATGTGTCTCAAAGTATATTCCATGGAGCCATGGCTACCCCAGGCAATTTATGGAAGCAGAATGACCATTATTTGGGGACAGAGTGATGGAAAGGGGATCCTTGAAACTATTTTGTTCAAATACATTTTACAAATACGAAATATATTTTGATTTATAGTTATTGTATTCTCAGAAGTTTCATATGCCCTATAAATGTAGTGTTGCCCAGGATTCCACAGCTTTTAGTCAGTTAATAATCCAGCATGACTCATCTAAAATGTTTATCATTTTATCATTTTTTATATTAATATAATCTAAATTTGCATTTTTCTAATTTTGCATCATACGTCCAATCCGTAAAATGGACCAGTCAAGTGGATCAATGCTAAATTTAAGCTTAGGGATTAAAAATAGCAACATAAAGCGCCAGGAGCAAAAACAGAAATGTAGGGTGCATACACATTATTAATTTATGGAATCAAGCATTACTTTACACTAACGAAAAACAAGCATTATGAAAACACTCACTGGGTCAATAAAGCAGAATTTGACCACTAGTGTCTGTTTCCCAAATTTGCTATACTCCTCCATTACATTCAGAACTCAGATACTTACAAAGTCCTTGTCATTCTGTCAGAACTCTGTCAACCCAAATTATTATAGTTATACTGCAGGAAACAGAAATCTGCATGTTTAAACTACCAGGCTGGGAGAGGAAACATCTAACCATTAACTATCGCTCTATAGCCTACACAGGATATTGTTAAGTATAAAATTATATTCTAAGAACATATTGGTTGTATCAAATGTACCCAAATTAATATTTGTTCAGAATGAAAAGAACATAGGCAATTGCTGTACTTTCCTAAAAGCTTAACGTACATTTTAAGGCAACTGTATCTTATTATGTTTATATAAAGTTAACCTTGGTGTCAATTTTTTAAAATAGTAAAATTCTTTTAGATGAATGAGGCTATTGTGAATAACTTCCTGAAAAAAATCCTGGTAGTTTTAAATATTTACACCTAAGCTAAAAACACACAAGCACTCTTATATACAACACTGAATAGCAGATGGGATCATTTCCTAGGATGTGGCAGCAAAGAAAAAAAGAACAGATTGTACTATTTCTGTTTGGACAGCAAAGAACTTCTAAGAGCTATCCGTGAATAAGCAATTAAAATTTTTTCATTAAACCATTTTATGGTGCCAACATTTATAAACATACAAAGTACACATATGTATAAGTGTCTATGTTGTGCTTTATATTAAATATTTATATAAATATGGGTAACTTCTATCACTATGAAAAAATTGTTATTACAATTTGGTTACCAGTTTCTATATTGGTTTCACCTTAATCTGCTGCCACATTTGGTTCTCTGCTGTGGTCACTGCTTCTACCTGGAATGCCCAGATGTGGCTCCTCTCCTGTCCCTCACGCTTCTTAAAATTGGATGTAACACCAACTCCACTTTCCTTACTTTGTAGAATCCTGTAGAAAATACAGTGGTTTTTTCTAGGGTGTTCTCTCTCTCTCTCTCTCTCTCTCTCTCTCTCTCTCTCTCTTATCTCTCATCTCTCATCTCTCATCTCTCATCTCTATCGCTCTCTCTCCCTCTCTCTGCTTGTTTCATTTTCAGAGTTTCTTCTAAGGCCCTAAAGACAGACAAAGCCATCTGGCCATCTGTCCTAACTCAGTGCCTTACGAAGCTGAGTGCCAGGCAGCAAGAGGAGGAAAGACCATTTGCTCATCAAAAAGAAGGAGGTGGGTTTGTGGGCTAGCCATGGATTCACAGCTAGTAGTTGCTCAGGGAAGCCATAGACACCCCAAAGGAGCCTATCAGGGAGAGGTCCAGGGCCCATCCCTACCTTTGGTGGCTCTAGGCCAGATGGATTAACACACTTCTCAACCTTGGGGGAGTCCCTGGGCCCGGCAGCACCCACTTCCATGCCCCTCCCACAGGGCACCCCTGCCAGACAGCACCAGGTAAGATGATGCTGTGAATTGGGATCACCTGGAACTGCCTCCCCAATGGTAAAACAACCCAACCTTGCATTTGTGTAACTCTTTCTCCACCATCTGAATCTCACAGCTGAATAAAATAGAAAGAGGATGTTCAGCAATAAAGATTTTTTTTAAAAATAGAAAGAGAATGGCCTGACACATTTCACAAATGGAACGGAGTTTCAGTGACCGCCCCCCAATTTCATATACTGCTAGGTTTCACCACTTCTTCCAAGACTCCACTCCCCACCCCACTTAAGATGCAAGCTCCTTGAAGCAAAAAACCAAATCTTTTTTTTTGCTTTTATAAGCTTCTCATCTTTAAATACTGACAACTGACACCATATTTACTAAGTGTGTCATCTTTAAACACACTTATTTTATTTATTTCATTTTTCTAAGTTTCTATGATCCTAACAGTTATGTTTTTTATAGTGCCAGAGCCCTAACATACTACATAATTTCAGGGAAATTACTAATATTACTCTAGTTAAAGCTGAAGTTTCTAGGTTTTTCTCTAGACCAACGTTAGGAACAGAGTCTGGGCAGAGCCTCTAGCATAAACCCCTATCAACAGGCCCTTATCCCAAAGACCTAGAACTGATGCTCATTTTCACACTCCTCAGTTCATTTCAAAAGTATTTCAACAAAGCTCTATGCTGGTCCCCAGGGAAACAAACAGAACAAAGTCTGGGGTCTCTAGCAGGAAAACAAATATAAATCGACAGACAATACAATTTGTAAGTGTAAAGGGAAGAGGACTGCAGAGTTCTATTGATTCCATAGCAGGGACACCTAACCCCATTTGAGAGATAGCAACATGGAGTGTCTTTTTCTTGACAAATTAAACAGACAGCATTCTAGAACCTGTGATTTGAAATGTGACTCCTTGGAACATTCTAGCATTATTATACATTCATTATTCTACTACAGGACAAACACTGAGATACAATATTTTATGTCATCAGATAAAAACACTGTACCATAAAGTTTGAAAAACTGGTTCCCTGCCTTGGAAATGTATTAACATTGTGGGGGGAGGGGGGAGGATGTATAATAATAAAATAGAAATTTATGGCTGGGCATAATTTGAGATAGTAAGGCAAACAAAACAAGAAAATATTAAGGAATATGAAAATTCTAAGAACATAGGGCAGGTCATTAAAAATATAGTTGGAAAGTCTAGAAAAATATTTCAAAAAGTAGCTTAACTTGTGCTATTATTGCTACTAATCCTAATATAATAAAGGGCTAATATGCAAATTGACCAAATGGCAGAATGACTGGTTGCTATGACTTGCACTGACCACCAAGGGGCAGACACTCAATGCAGGGGCTTATCTCACAGGGGGAGCGCTGCTCATCCAGAAGCCAGGTTCGTGCCTGGTGAGCGCAGCAGCAGTGGCGGGAGTCTCTCCCACCTCCAAGGCAGCACTAAGGATGTCTGACTGCCAGCTTAGGCCTGCTCCCCTCAACTGCCATCAGCTGAACATCCCCTGAGGGCTCCTGGACTTTGAGAGGGCACAGGCCAGGCTGAGGGGCCCTGAGTGCATGAATTTCATGCACCAGGCCTCTAGTAAAAATATAAATGTTTTTCTTTCCTTCTTTAATAACTCAGTCCAAAAGCTGATTAGGTGGGGCTGAGAAAGGCAGACAAGCATAGGGTAATGAAGCAGGTGATCAAGCAGGGTAGTGAAGTTCTGTCCCCACCCAGCCTTGTGGGGAGCATCAGAGCATAAGCAGAGCAAAGAGAGGGATGTGTGAAGCTCAGCCAGCATGAGGTGTTCAAGCCTGAATGAGGTGAGGACAACAACAGTGGGGAGAAGGAATAGAGGCATCTAAATACCAGTTACTTACAAAAAGGTCTGACTTGGTAAGTAAACAGATTGGGAATTAATAGGACCCAAGTTTCTCACTGTCTGAAAAGGGAGGAAAATTAAACAAACCTGTAATATTGAATTGAAGTCAAGGGTACCCATGTGAAATCATGGTTTTCAATATGAATAAATTCAGAAATATAGATGGAAATGTGTATGTAGTTCTGGCCACGGAGGGAGGCTGGGCACAGTGTCACTGCAGTAGCAATGAGCAAACATAACATTCAGATCTTGATTTCTTCTCCATTTGAAGGAACTAGTGCACCTGGGAGAAAGGTCTTATTTCAAGGCATGAGAAAGGAAGATGAAATGAACCTGGGAGCCAGGCCGCCATGGCTCACTGGTTGAGCATCAACCTATGAACCAGGAGGTCACGGCTGGATTGCAGGTCAGAGCACATGCCTGGGTTGGGGGCTTGATCCCCAGAGTGAAAAGTACAGAAGACCACCAATCAATGATACTCTCGCATCACTGATGTTTCTATCTCTCCTTCTTCCTTCCTCTCTGAAATCAATAAAAATATATTTTAAAAAAATGAACCTGGAATATTTCATTATGCCAGAAAGTAAGGTGTTTAAGAATGATGAGAACTTACCAGAAGAACACAGAAACTAGCTTAAAAAGGCACCCTCTGGGTGATCTAAGATAACTTAGGTATGGACATAACTAACAGTAATGACATACAACCCATTGCGTAAAAGAGGAAGTCATGAGTCCACACTGACACACACAAAAATAAACTTAAAAATAAATGGAGAGCCCTAACCCGTGTGGCTCAACTAGTTGCAGGGTCGTACCATACATCAAAAGGTGGAGGGCCCGATTCCCAGTCGGGGCACATACCCAGGTTGTGTGTTCAATCCCAGATCGGGGCATTTGCAGAAGGCAACCAATTGATGTTTCTATTTCTCTCCCCACCACCCCATCTTCCTCTTTTGTAAATCAATAAAATATATATATATATATATATATATATATATATATATATATATAAATGAAGAGGAAAAAAAACCATTTCCTCAGTAGAATGGCAAATAAATACAGGGTGGGCCAAAAGTAGGCTTACAGTTGTGAGTATGTTAAACATAGAATTTATTCTTATATTATTATTAATTATTATATTATGTTTCCACAGGAACCAATGTAAACCTATTTTTGCCCCACCCTGTAGAGAAAGAATGATAAAATTAGAAAATCCATTTGGCAAATACCATAGCTATTATTCTAAGAAAAATTTATCCCTAGAATTTAAATATGCATATATACATGGTATATTTTGAAGAGTGGTCTGAGATTTAGTTTCCCACTGTGTGGCTATATAAGTGTAGATATTAGGAGTTAAACTCTCTGAAATACAGGCTATACCTAATTCTTAGCTACTTCTCTAATTCTTACTTTTCTCACCTGTAAAGGGATATGAACTAAATTCATGATTCTAAACTATTAAATTCAAGAAAACCCCTTTGTTTTCCAGAAAAAGTCTTACATGAAGCCACATATATAAAATTCAGATAAATAACTTGTGAATAAAAATTCCTAAGGGAAAATTTTAAATAACTAAAATAGGTAGGCTTAGTGCCCTGGCCGGGTGGCTCAGTTAGTTGGAGTGTCATCCATACACCAAAAGGTTGCAGATTCAATCCCCGGTCAGGGCACATACGGGAGGCAACGCATCTATGTTTCTGTTTGTTTCTATTTCTCTCTCTTTTCTCTTCTCTCCCTCTTCCTTCTTCCTTCCTTCCTTCCTTCCTTCCTTCCTTCCTTCCTTCCTTCCTTCCTTCCTTCCTTC
>PVJC01016514.1:0-33569 GCA_004026665.1 Murina feae | reverse complement strand
CACCTGCTGGCGTGCCTGACCAGCCTGGGTGAGGGGCTTTAAGGCTGCCCACAGCTCCCATTGCCCAACGTCCCAGCAAGGCTGGCTGGACGCAGATTTCCGGAGTTTTTTCTCCTATAATTGATACTGTTCCTTGATACACTGTAATTGATACACTGTTCCTTTAAGGCGGCCTTCTAACTACTAACGAAGCCTCCTCGCAGCGTCTATAATGAAACAATTGTTACTTTTACTGGTGAGGCCGGAGCTGCTCTCTCCTTCAGCTCCGGAGGATTCTATGATTGTTACAATGTTTCAAAAAGCTGTGTTTCGCTAGAGCCAGTTTAATCGGAGCTGAGCTGAAGGGCTCAGCTTCACTTTCGCTCTTGCCGCAATGGAAAGGGCTGTTTACTCAGGTCCGTGAGTGGCGGCCGCCATGTTGGCTGGGCTAATTTGCATACAGCCGCTCTGATTGGCTGGTGGGCGTGGCTTACCCTGTCTCGGAGAAACGGTTAATTTTAATATTTTGCTTTTATTAGTTTAGATGAGTGACTTACTCACATGTTTGCACTGTCTAATTCCTTCTTGTGGAATGTAGTCCACAAGGGCAAATGCTCAATAAGTATCGATAGACTTAAGAGAATGGTTAATTAAGAATTCAGTGAAAAATTAATATTTCCTGTGTGCCAGATTCTGTTCAGAGCACTGGGGGTAGATATTTTACCTGTCCTCCATGCAGGAAAAAATTATTATGAATATAATAAATAAACATGAAACATGATCGGGCATTATTAAAGAATATAATATCACATTATCTGTTTCAGAGAAGTTCAGCTAAGAAGCTGAGCGAACATTGTATCCTAATAGGTGAGTAAATATTTCTAAGAAGTTTCAATGAGGCATTTTGTTTTCAAAAGTTGTTTGAGTCACCTTGTTCGTTGACCTGATGTGGTTTTATACTATATTCCACATCATTTTTTAAATCAATCTCTTGTCCTTATTCTTTCTTGTGTGCCCCATAGTCTTCAAAATAAAAGGGGACATAATTTTATAGCTTAGAAGGGGTAATCAAGACACACTTACAAATGAATGACTAAAAAGATGAAATATAGATACGGCAAATACTATATTGCAAGGAAGGGTAGATGAGATTAGAAATATCACACCTTTAACTTCTCTACAATAAATTTATCCATCGCTGCTGATTAAGCAACATGCTGTAGAATGTAGGATAAAATGTGACTAAAGATTGTCTTTACAAGAAAGAGTTTTAGTCATCTGTGTGAGTTGCTAAAGTACAAATATCCCATGAAACAGCAGTCAGAGAGGTAGGGATGCACGCAAAAGAGATGCTGGCTGCGCATTTGGATTCCCATCAGAGCTTGCCCCTCTTTGCATCCCTTTCTCCCCTGGTAGAATGAAGCAAAGGCTAGGAAAGTGAAAATTGTCTGTGTTGTAAAGGCAAGTACCATCAGGCCTCCTGAGCTGCATTTGAATATGATCGAGGAAGGTTAAATACACACAGCCTGTGAGTTCTCACAGACCCCTTTACATAGTCACTTTTCACCTCTGACAACCCTCTCACTCACAAGATCATTCTTTTTTGACAAATATCGTAATAGCCTCCAAAGAAAATCTAAACGGTATGTCTGCTTATACAATTTTGCAGCTAACACACTGGTAAGAACTGTTCTCTGCATGCTATAGAATAAAAAGAAGAAGAAAGACAATTCTGGTATATGTCATTATTTGATAACATTCAAAGATAAGGGAACAAAATAAGTAACCCTGCTGTTTCTGAGATTTGGGTCAATTCTCAGCCAAAAGAGCAGTTTTCTCTGTCTAGCACTTTCGTAGCAAGACGAAGTAAGAGAAGGGGGTCAAAGCTCTGTCATTCTCTAGAGAACACGCAAAGGTCTAGCGAGCCCAGTAATTGGGTGTGTGATGTATCTTTCCTGAACATTCTTTGGATATTCTTTTCACTGTACATGGAGGAGAATCTTGAATAGTTACCAAGTATTTGGGTAATTCGCCTCAAGATTTATAGAAAACATATAATTTAATGTGAAATCTATAATTATTCATATTAATCATTATCTAGAAATACCTTCTTCTTCTAGATTTGGGCTTTTAACTTTTTGTATAATGAAGACTTGTAATCATTAAATACAGGTAATATATTATTCCATATAAGATAAGCATTTTCCTATCATCAAAATTCTCAGGTGGGCCTATTGTATTTTATTTTCTTAAGAACAGTGTATATTTGCATCTAAGGGTCAAGCTAGGTGTCACTCTTACTTAGCTGGTTTGTTTTTTAACCAGTTTACTGCGATTCCCACCAGCTGTACCGGAAACAGCTGTACCTCCCCCTCTTCCACTCAGAGCAATTTTCAGGGACTCGCATCTAAAGGAGAGTGAAATGTTGTCTCTAATTATAACAGCAATCTGTTCCACAACAGTTTTCACACTCCCCTTCCCTACTGTGTTTTTTCCAATAGTTTTACTCCATCTTCCATTTCTCTAATTTTGGTTTTAAACTCATCAAACTTCTGGTTAACTGAGTTCATTTTAAAGTCTATTACTTCCAGCACTTTTTTTTTTAAGAACACGTGATTGTGTACACTGACATGTAAGGTTAAGTTTTGTATTACCCTAAATATCAAGAAAAAGGTGAACTGCATTGGGTGTTAGCAGGGATGGTTAGTCTTGATATGTATTTCTCTTTTGCCACTGGTGCCACCTGCTTTGCGAGGACCACGGAGGCATGGGTGGGAGACAAGGAGAGACTCATGTCAGCACAGAGGACTCTTCCAATGTGTCCTCAATTCCTTTACACAATTACTATTTTATGGAATAAAACACAGTGTAAAGCTGCTAGCCAGCATTTGCTTTATGAAATAATGTGGCAAGTAAATTAAATCTCCGCTAACTTTACAACAAAATCTATGCTCGATGTTAAAAATATGGCAAAATGATATAATTTCAAAATTGCTTTTGTAATTATTTAAACCTGGTTCTTAATTCTGTGGCTGGTTACAAGCTAAAGGAAAAGCATGTAGGCAGTTCCTAAACATGATCTTAAGCAATGTTATCTCTTTATGCTATGATTTTATTATATTGGTACATAAAGATTTTTAAATAGCATTTGTTTAATATTCAGACATTTAATACTCTAAACATAGATTTAATAATCTAAACATGTTTTATTGTCAATGAGATTATTTTAAAAATAAATACAAAAATAAAATCCATAAATTATTTAAATTTTATTTTATATATAATTGATTCAAAATATATTTTATTACCTAAGATTCTAGTTCCTTTATCACTCTTATTTTTTCAGATTTTCATGGCAAACATTCATTTCTACAGGCACTTAGCATATTTTGCCAATTTCTAAAAAACTTAAACTCAGTAATTGTTATTGATTTGAACAGATAGATTAAGAAAGAACTACTATCTTCATAGTAGTAATATTTGCTATTAGAATAGGATATTTTCTTCCAAAATATTATTTTCTTTCTGACTGTTTGTAGATTACATTTTTGAAGTAGACAGCTTTTGTTTCTTTATTATAACTTTAACTTGCCATCTTACTTAATTTAATTAGTGACTAAAAAAGCTTATTTGATTCTTTTAGCTTTTTCATGTACGTAATCAGGTCAACTAGAATAAGTTCAACTCCGCCTCTTTTATATTTGCATCTCTTGCTCTTTTCTTGGCTCTAACAGCATTCTCTCTGCGTTCCAGAGCAATGATAGTAATGTCACTTTTCACACTCTTGTTTGTCTCCTAATCTTACAGTGCTTTCAGTTTGGGTTTTTAGATATATATATATATATATATATATATATATATATATATATATATATTGATTTCAGAGAGGAAGGGAGAGAGAAAAAGTGATAGAAACATCAGTGATGAGAGAGAACCACCGTTCGGCTGCCTCCTGCATGCCCCCTACTGGGGATTGAGCCTGCAACTCTGGGCATGTGCGCTGACCGGGAATTGAACCTATGATCTCCCAGTTCATAGGTGGACGCTAAACCAATTGAACCTATGATCTCCCAGTTCATAGGTGGACACTAAACCAATGAACTATACCAGCCGGGCTGCTTTCAGTGTTTTAACACTAAACTTTTTATTCTTATTGGATATGTTTCTCAAAAACATTCTTTATTCACAATGTGACCCCATAAAAAGGAAACTGGGAAGGATTTAGGGCAGGGAGGGGAAATCTTAACATTCTTTTACAATGATTGTTCTGACAACTTAGAATTCACAGTTTCCCCAAAACCTATTTCTTTCCAAAATCTGAGTGCTATAATAATACTAATTAATTATCAGTATACACCACCACATAAAGTGTTAGCTCTCCTTATTCTACTCCTTATAAAGGGTAAAAACAGATGCTTAATGACCTCCAGACCGTATCAACATGAAAATATAAAACAATTATCCTCAATTAAAATTAACTAAGGCATTTGTCTGTTTCCTATAAATATAAAATTATTTTCCTAACACAAATTCACATGTAGTGAATTTCAACAGCAGGAACTATAATGGGGTGCCCTGATTGGATGTGATCATCAAGGAGGGTATATTCCCTTTAATTATTTTACAACATTATCTACAAATTTATCCAAAATGAATACACTGGATCTTATAAAATTTCTGGCACCAGCCTATAATGTGAATTATTTCCCTTCCATACATAGAACCAGGCTGAAATATAGAGGATAACAGAAGATTCAGAATCAGAAGGATTGTTTTCTCCCATATATATAATCAGAAGCAAAAATTAAGGAAATGGAATAAATGACCGAAAATATCCTGTGTTTGTGTGCTTATGCATGTGTGTGTATGAATGAATGAGAGCAAATGAAGTATCTGTATTATATACATATTATATATGTGTTATATACATATATATATGCATATATATGTTTCTATAAAACAATACTCAAAGCTATGTCCACAAAGACCTAGCCATGGAAATCCATTCATTCATAAATAAAAACATTCCCAGTCTATCTTTCTCCCTGTGTGGAAGCATGAGACTTGGTTGGAAAGTTGGTAAGGAGGACATTCTGAGAAAAGGCAAGTGTGCAGAAGGCTGCCTACTTGTATGTTGGAATTCCGACTTAGGGGAGTGCTGAAGGCAGTGCCCCTAATTGTTCCTTGACCTTTCAAAACAAGTCTGTGCATGTGCAGACCTCCCACTGTTTACTAGAATCCTTATGCTTAATCTTTTGGGTGTCTTTGCTTAAAGGACATTACAAACATATGTATCCTCTCAAAAGTACTTACCATACTGATTATATCTAAAAGATAAACTTAATCTCAAATTGTTATTACAATAAAAGCCTAACAAGCCAGGCAATTGAGGCTGCCTCATTCCTTTAGCCAGGTTGTCCCTTAGTCTTCTCTTTTACAGCAAACATTGTGTCAGAGTAATCCATTCATCCATTGCTCAAGGTCTGCTGGTCAGCCCTGGCACTCCCTCATAGTGAATATGAATAAACTAAAAATGGGTTCCGTTTCTTAGATATATTAGGTATATTAGTGTACTAGGGGCCCGGTGCACAAAAATTTGTGCACTCGGAGGGTGGGGGTCCCTCAACCCGGCCTGTGCCCTCTTGCAGTCTGGGACACCTCGGGGGGATGTCCACCTGCTGGCATGCCTGGCCAGCCTGGGTGAGAGGCTGAGAGCCATTTTCAGGCTGTCCACAGCCCCTTCAGGGTTCATGCACTGGGGGGTGAGAAGGCTGGTGAGTGCAGGCCTGGATGTTTCTCACCGGAGGGCCCATGATTGCACACGCCTGGTGGGCCCACACCGCTGAGGGGACACAACTGGCGCAGAGTTGGGTGGCAAGCCAGGGGCGGACGCTGGTGCAGGATCCCTCGGTGGGGCCCTGCTGCTGAGCAAACACACTCGGGGTGGAGCTGGGCAGTGAACTGGCTTCGGATTCTCCGCACTGTGCAGCAGACGCTCCCGCACGCCCTGTGGAGGCCCCTGGGGGGCGGATGAAGGTAGCAGACCCTGGACAGGTGTTCCTGGACACCCTGCAGAGGCCCCCAGGGCAGAGCCAGGCAGTGGACCCAGGACAGGCGTTCCTGGATGTCCTACAGAGGCCCCCGGGGGGCAAAGCCAGGCAGCAGACCCAGGACAGCTGCTCCTGCACACCCTGCAGAGGCCCCGTGCTCCTGCATGCCCCGGGGAGGCCCCCAGGGGGTGGAGCCAGGCATTGGACCCGGGACAGACGCTCCTGGATGCCCCTCGGAAGCTCCCGGGGGCGGAGCTAGGCAGCAGACCCAGGACAGCTGCTCCTGGACACCCCGAGGAGGCCCCAGGCCAGACTCCCCTCCCACTGAGCTGACACACCTGGCACAGCTATGCCAGCCAGCCGTGGAGGCTCCAAGTGCAGAGCCACCCTGCCAGCCTCCATCTTGGCTGGGTTAATTTGCATACAGCCACTCTGATTGGCTGGTGGGCGTGGCTGTGAGCAGAGGCTCAGCCAGCCTAGGCAGGCAGTTGTAATAGAAGACTTTGGCTGTTGGCCTCCATCTTGGCTGGATTAATTTGCATACAGCCGCTCTGATTGGCTGGTGGTAACGGTCAAATTTGCATGTTTCTCTTTTATTATGTTAGATATTCCTCAACAAGATTTGATTTTATTGTCATTTTTATTCAACCTGTATTTTTAAAAGAAACATAAAAACCTTATTATAGATACTTAGGTTAAATATAATTTTATTCACCTTTATATTAAGAAATAAGAACATTTCTTGTTTTTAAGTTAGTATTTTGTATGAAGCAGGAAAACTTTATGTCAACCTCTCTCCTCAACAAGACATTTTTGGGTAGAAAGAAATAAATCATTTTAAGGATGGACATTTCTTGTCATAGCACTTGTCTCTGACAGTTATTTGGTGATGCATAGCTGAAAAGGGCTCTTGGCTTATGGTGAAAAAGAATTCCCAGGACTTGACAGAAAAGAATGTATTCATTCCAAGCCTAGGGCAGAAGTCTGCTGAGAAAAAGAGAAAAAAGGATAGTTAGTGAGCAAATTCATCAAGACCAGTATCACAGGTTTCTCCCCATGACCTGATGGCTGGTGTTGCATACTTCCTGCAAGCAACAAACTATAAAACAAGTGCTACAAACAGAAGCACCTGTAAGTCAATGGGAGCACATTTTTCCTCAACAAGAGATCCTGACAACTAACTACCATCTGCCCGAGACACAGTTTGAGTCTTTAAGATGCATTAGGTCTCCTCAGCCTCCAGCCTCATGCGTAATAATGCTTCCAACACTTGACATCTTGAGTCATGGAATTATAAATTCCATGAGAGCGCACCTGGTGGGCAATCATCTGAGGCAACACTCAGCTTTTCAGAATAGGATAATGAGCACAGGTTAATTATATAACAGTCAGAGGCATGCAGCTACTGTGGAAAAGGGATTCAAATAAAATCTAGGCATCCAAATCCTAGTCTAGTGTCATTTTTCCTGTGCTGCCTCCCGTAAGTCATTATTTTTAAAAAAGTAAAACTAAAAGCAATTAAGTCAGAGGAAGCCTCTGGATTAGCATGCTATTTTGAAGAATATGATGACACTGAGTTTTTCAAATAAATATTTTTACCACCATCTCCAAGCAATCAGCAATAATATAATTTTATGGTAAATTTCTCTTTTTTTTGGGGGGGGGTAGATCTCCTGGGTGAATGAGTGGAAGAATCTTTGAGTTGGCAGCTCAAGTTTAGGAAAACAATCTGTGGCACTGAAACAGAAGCTAACTGGCACATATGGGGAGTAAAACATGACCATGGCCTGGTTAGCACCGTGTGCTACATAATGGAGCTAAGCAGGCAAGTGTGAAGGTGAACCAGGGATAGAGAAGGTCTGGGCACCCTGAAACGGTTGGCTTTGCTTCACTGTGGAGTTTTTCCTGGATGTAATTACAGCCTAATCCTTTACATCTGTGGCACAGATTGTTTTAAGATAAACTCAGTCTATAATTAAAAATCTTATTAATCATGTCCCGAATTATTTGTTGTAATATAAAATGGAAGCTGAAACCATTCCTGCTGTGGAAAATGGTTATAATATTAATAACCTTAATAACCAGATGCTTAATAGCAAAGGGACCTCTGTGTTACTGGTCATAGTTTTCCATTTTCACGCCTCCCTCACTGTGCAAGCAGTTGAATACTCAAGCATTCTTTAATCTGATGCGCTTTCTTTCTTTAATATAGATTCAAAATATAACCTTTTATGGGTACATAATTGAAAGATTATATAACTGTAAATCTAGATTAAATTTACTAAGTAGACTCAAAAGGCATAAATATAACTGGATTAATAATGAGTTTATTTAACATTTTATTATGACTGGCAATCCACTCAGATACTTGAGCTCAATGTTGGTAACTACCAGACTCTGAACTTTTTTCTTCCTAGAACTTCAAAGATTGTAATGGAATAATAGGGATAAACAACAGAACACCTCTAATGAAGTGACAATTTCAAATGCGATTCTATAGTGAAGCATTTTCAATATCATGAATGGCCAAATGTTGGTTTCTTTAGGAGAAACACATATTACTACACTTGTTGTCCCTGAGACCCAGGTGATTACTTGGCATCTGCTTCTCAATTGTTGTTGTTAAAAATTATTATCAATAATTTCATTAACATATATCCACTTTATACTTTTCATCTTCTGCCATTGTCCCTACCGTAGTGTGTGAGAAACTTATGGGTAGTGCACTGAGTTCTAATGTGTATTTAAATCTCAAAGACAATTAAAAATCCAGTCCTCCTTTCTGAATCTTTCCCAGAACCAAGGAAACTAACACCTTTAAGGATAGCATTCTTTTTTTTTTAATTTAAATTTTGAAACTGTAAATTCCTTTATTTTTAAAATATTTTAACATTAATTTAGTGCGGTGACTTTGGTTGATCAAATTACATAAGTTACAGGTGTACAATTCTATAATACACTAAGGGCCCGATGCACGAAATTCGTGCACAGGGGGAGGGTGAGGGTCCCTCAGCTCAGCCTGCCCCCTCTCACAGTCTGGAACCCCTCAGTGGATGTCCTATGATGGCCCCAGTCTGCCAGGCTCCTTTTGTGTGTGTGTGTGTGTGTGTGTGTGTATGTCGCCACTGGGGACCTGCCCCCAGCCACATCTGGGGCTTGGAGCAGTCCTCCTGTGTGTGTCTACCTGCTGGAGGCCTGCCCCCAGGCATACCTTGGAGGCTTGGAGCAGGCACCCCCTCTATGTTGATCTCTCAAACTCTTGCCCTCCCCTGTATGTTGTTCTCTTTTTTGAGCTGTGGCCAGGGCTGGGTGCTGCCTGCCTCCCAAGCTTGCCTACTGCCCATCTTCCTCCAGACACCAGGAAGCAGGGAAAACCCCGCCTCGTGGTCAGGCCAGCCTTTTCCTACTCCCTGATCCCTGGAAGGGTCCTGAGGAGCCAAGGAGAGCTTGCTTTCCCACTCCCCAGTGTCCCCCAAAGGGCTTGGGGAGCCGCCAAGCAGGCTGCCGACTCTTTTCCACTCACCCGTCCCCTGCTGCCTTCCTTTCCCACTCCCCGGTGCTTCCAAGGGGTCTGGGGAGCCACCAAGCAGGACCCCGGCCCCTGCAGCCTTGCTTTCCCGCTCCCCGGTGCCCTGAAAGAAGCCTGGGAAGCCCACTAAGCAGGCCGCTGATCCCCTGCCACCTCTTTCCTGCTCCCCAGCCTGCCACCTTGCTTTCCTGCTTCCTGGTACCCCGTAAGGGGCCTGGGAAGCCCACCAAGCAGGCCACTGACCCCCCGCTGCCTCCTTCCTGCTTCCCAATGCCCCTCAAATGGCCTGGGCAGCCAGCAAGCAGGCCGCCACCTCTTTCCTGCTCCCCAGTGCCCAGCAAAGGGCCTGGGCAGCTGCCAAGCGGGCCGAGACCCCCCGCCACCTCTTTCCCACTCCTCGTCCCGCCGCCTTGCTTTCCCGCTCCCCAGTGCCCTGCAAGGGGCCTGGGAAGCCCACCAAGCAGGCCACTGACCCCCTGCTGCCTCTTTCCTGCTCCCCGATGCCTCTCCAAGGGCCTGGGCAGCTGTCAAGCAGGCCACCGACCCCCTGCCACCTCTTACCTGCTCCCCAGTGCCCAGCAAAGGGCCTGGGGAGCCACCAAGTAGGCCGCCAACCCTGCCGTCTCTTTCCCACTTGCCGGTCCTGGGTCCTGCACTCTTCCGCCCTGCAGCCACTCTGTGCACTCGAGAGGTCCCTCAACCCGGCCTGTGCTCTCTCGCAGTCTGGGACCCCTCTGGGGATGTCCACCTGCTGACGTTCCTGACCAGCCTGGGTGAGGGGCTTTCAGGCTGCCCACAGCTCCCATTGACCCAATGTCCCAGAAAGGCTGGCTAGAAGCAGGTTTCTGGGGTTTGTTTATCTTCTATAATTGATACTGTTCCTTTAAGGTGCGGTCTAATAAGAAGCTTACTTTCTGCTTCAGCTCGCGGCTTCTATAATGACACAATGTTGTTACTTTTAGACTCAGGCTCGGCTGGCTGTTTCCTTCAGCTCCCAAGGATTCTATGATTTATACTATGTTGCAAACATGTTTTGCTTTGAGGCTGTATAAGCCGAGCCGGGTAGCAGACAGTTTCACTTTCACTCCTGCTGCAATGGAAGCTGCCGTTTAGTCCATGAGTGGCGGCCGCCATGTTGGCTGGGTTAATTTGCATCTATATATTATGTTGTGTGTTCACCACACCAAGTCAAGTATTTTTCCATCACAACTTATATGCCCTATACTTCTTTTTAAGCTGATGTTGACAATGTAATTATGCAGACTAAAGGTCCACATTTATTATCTACCACACTGATAAAATTGATGACAGGAAGTGTAAGAGATCAGCCCTGGCCAGTGTAGTTCAGTTGGTTGTTTTTCTAATGTAAGATTCTCATCATCAAACTTTTTACATATGTGTGTTGTACATAAGAAAGACAAAAACGAAGGTGAAGCAGTATGGCTCTTTTTGCAACAAAATCTCTTGGCCATCAAGGCATTCATTTCTCTATTTTTCCTCCCTTGAGCCTTGCATATAAAAAAGATAGTTCTTCCTCTTTATGGATTATAGCATTTTAAAGCAGATGCTTAAAAAATGTGTCAGTATTTTCAAATGCCTCCTCCCCCTCCTTTGTTAGTTTTGCCTGACTCTGAGCAATTGTTTTGTACTTTGTATTTGGGCAATGTTTTTGTAGCAATTTTAGGCTAAAGACTTCATTCAACTGGCCCTTTTGAAAATGATTAATCTTGTGGTGGTAGTGGTGAACAAAGGATAAATTAGGATGCCTCTATTAGTGATCTGTCCAAAGCATTTATGTTACTTGATCATGCTCTATTGTTAATACAGCTGAAGGCAATTAATTTTAGAAACAAGACAAGTTGTTAACAAAGAACAGTATGCAAGTCTTCCCATTGAAGATACTGAACTATACAAAGTGTTGGATCATTTCAATTAATTTTCTTTCTCTTGTAAATTAGCAGTGTATTTGAATGTGTACTTTGTTCCATGAATCTTTGCAATCTGACCTTTCAAAATTGAGTATCATTCTCAAGTTTAAACTCAAGGGTCAGACATAAAAGTAGCAAGGATCTTGAACTGTTTGGGAGACTTTGACAGCTTTGTGCTGATCACTTTCTTTTAATGCTTATCATTGGAGTCCTGAGAGGGCTAAGTATTCTAGTTTAAAAAAAATGTTTCTCTTAACTTTTAGATACAGTTTCCTGCTTAAAGATCGATAATTTCTTCATATGTGGGATTTGGATTTCTGCCAATCTGTGTTATAGAGTCACTGTTAATATTATTGAAAATAATTTATTGAAATGACAAAATAAGCATGATAACATGGTATCATTTAGTTTTATACAGCTCACATTATCTAACTTAAGTAGGTTAAAGATTCTTTAAGATTTGAAAGTGTGTAAATCTATTAAACTGCTTTAAAGTACAAATCCCCCTAAAACATGACGTAAAACAAATAAATTAACCAACCCTCTCTGACCTTTCAATCCTTTCTTTTTCCTTTCAATTTTAATTTAAAGCCTGAGTTATTTTTTTAATATATTTTATTGATTTTTTTACAGAGAGGAAGGGAGAGAGATAGAGAGTGAGAAACATCAATGAGAGAGAAACATTGATCAGCCGCCTCCTGCACACTCCCTACTAGGGATGTGCCCACAACCAAGGTACATGCTCCTGACTGGAATCGAACCTGGGACCCTTCAGTCCGCAGGCTGATGCTCCATGCACTGAGCCAAACCGGTTAGGGCTAAAACCTGAGTTCTTAGAAAAAAATTATATTGAATAAGATGTGTAATAACTTGATATTTTTGTGGGTGTTATTCCAAAGAATTATATGGCAAGGGATAAATATAATAGATACAATGTATCCATCAGAACAATAGTTACAAAGCAAGTTTTAGATAAATTATAATTATATACTTTCATTATATTTCTGACACTTCTTTACTGGAATCATAAACATTAGTTCAAATCTGAAAAAGATTCTGACTAGTGTCCTCATCATTTACACCTAATTATTGCTATTTCAGGTTAAGTGTAAACACATCAAATGAAGTAAACTGGTTAAGTACAACGCAACTGGATATAGTGTCATATTTTCAAATATGAAAATGAGGTTATTTTTTATGAAATTGATTAAATTGACCAAATTATCATATAAATCTTATAGAGAGGAGGATATGGCCTTAATTGAATTTTTCTTACTCTTAGCCTATCTAAGGAATATCTTTCCAATTCTTTATTAGAAGCATACAGTATTTATATCATAAAAATAGACACCAGGAGTTGTTTTGTTGAATTAACTTATGTGATACATTAGAAGGAAATATGCAAGACATTATGTTTATACAGGCTGTGTGTTATTGAAGCTTAGGGGGCTCTGGTTATTTTAGGAGAATTGCATGTTATTTTAGGAGAATTGCATGCTTAAACATAGGCTTTCGGTCTTGTTTCCATCATGACAAAATTAAAGAAATAAATATTACAGAAAGTAAATGCAAAGGAAAACATCTACGTAAGAAAAAGCAACTTCTGTGGGCATAATATAAAGATAAATATATGAACACTAGAGGCCCAGTGCACCGAATTTGTGCACAGAAGCAGGGGAATCCTTTAGCCTGGCCTGCACCCTCTCCAATCCAGGAACCCTTGGGGCAGCTGGCTCCTAACTGCTCAACTGCCTGCTGGCCAGATCCTCCTAACTGCTCTCCCTTTCCTGCCTGATCGCCTCTAACCTCCTCTGCCCCAGGCTTGCCACCATGGCTTTGTCTGGAAGGATGTCCAGAAGGTCATTCAGAAAATGTTCACTTAAATTAGCATATCGTCCTTTTATTAGTATAGATTCCTAAAGAAAGCTAACTATAAATTGCAGTTGAAGAACTAAAATGCACTTATGCATCTGTCATACTTAATATGGTATTCTTGCTCTACTGTCATGTTCATGAAATAGGGGGAAATTTATGGGAAATGGTGAGCCCTGTCTATAGGTAAACAAAATACAATGCATTTCTGACACATTTTTTAAATTTTCTTTATTGATTAAGGTATTACATATGTGTCCTTACCCCCATTACCCCCACCCTCTTACTTATGCCCCCACCCCCTGTTACCTGTGTCCATTAGTTAGGCATATAACCATGCATACAAGTCCTGCATAGTTTGAAAAATATATAATGCTTTTTGAGTCTTAAATTCTGCACCTGATAATGTCCTTTTAATTTTCCTAGAACTAATATCTATTTCGAAGGAGTTTAATTTAATTTGGCTTAATGGAATTTTATCATTTTTAATGGAATTTGATAATGAACCCTGGAAATGGAGATATTATTTTAATATGTTGCTTAAATTATGTCTAGATGATAAAACTTATGAATGTGGATGTGTATAATATGTTAACATTAATAAAAATATATATATATAACCCTTACAGAAGAGACAGAAAGAATGCCCAGGTTATGAGAATAGATAGTTCAAATGTTCAAATTACCTTCAATGAACATGTGAATTAAAATGTAACTTATGTTTAAACATAAGAAACTTGACTAAAAGTTCAGTAAATATTTCCCTAATAAAAATGTTCTTCTATCACATTAATTATCAAGTGAAAAACTAAAATTTAGGCTTTCATTATGATTCAAGCACAGTAAGGCATTTATTAGCCATGTAAATGCAGTCTCATGCCCACACTGTGGTTACAGACTTCACCGCCAAGAATGAAGCTACAAAGTAGGTAGTCATTCATTCTGAACTTGAATAAAGTATGAGTGGATCAAGTTAAGAGTTCAGGACATATGATTCAATAGCAGTCAGTTTGTTTAAACTAAAGGCATCCTGGGATTTTCCATATACATATGAAAAGAATATATATATTAATTTATGTATATGCAGAGCAGTTTCAAGATCTTGGAAAGGCTCTGTTTGGGTCTTAGCTTCATTTCTTTAGTGATTCTTCAAGAATAGACAGAGATCTTAGCCCTTATTACTGGAATTTGTGGCCCAATGATTTAAAGCCATAGAGTGAATCACAAGTTTTGAATAACATCTGGATTAGAAATTTGTTATGGCCTCTAACATAATTTATGTATCACTACTCATAAAGTGTAACAGATAGTTTAATAAATTTTATTTGGAGACATGGTTATATGTAGAATCCATTCCTTTATTAAATTAAATCTTTCAATCGTTTGCTTAGGTAGGTTCAAGAAAGTGAACAGAAGTAACAATTCTATTATTTCCTCATATAATGGATATTATTATTATATTGTATTTCATTTTAAAATTAGAATATTTAGCTATACCAAAAGCAAAAATTATTTATAATCCCACAACCAAAAATTAAGCAAGATCAACAACTGCAAATTTTTCCAACCTCTTTTCTGAGTATACAGATACACATCTATGTTTGAGTTACAAAATTGGAATTCTATGATACATACTATTTTATAACCTACATATCCTTTAAATCTCCCATGATTTACATATCCACCACCTACTGGTAGATTTTAGACTTTCAGTTTTTCACCTTATACACATTAAATAACTTCTCAAAATAGTATGGGTTTAAAGCAAAATAGTAAGATGTTTGATAGTTATTAGCAATTTTTTTAAGAACTGAGGTACCAAATTCTTCTGCTATTAGAAATTTATGCCATATTTCTACATACTCATAATTATCCTTAAAATATTTTTTAAATTTACATATAAAAAGAGTTACATACAAACATATATCTATATCCCATCATCAAAATTAGACCTGCAAGGGTTAAGTGCTCTTTTAATGATATCAGTACAGCTTTCTTACAATAAATAACCATATCTCCTTGTGTTACAAGATCATTTATTATAACACTCTTAAACTTTAGATCAGGGAATTATGGCCAGTCTATATATTTGCTAATTATTTTAAGCAATGCCATAGTTTAGTTCTATCTTCACCCATTTTTTTCATTGAAGTATAGTAAGTTTTCAACCAAGCTAGATGTACAACAGATAAACAAAATTTGATGGAGTGACTAGTGGGTACATGAGACTGACACACTTAAAAGAGTCTGAATTTTGTCAGTCTTGCCTGTGAAATAGAACTTTTGTATAGTATTTCTGATTCTGATAGTCTCCATGCCTCTCTTAAAAATGTAAAATTCTCTTAGACTTTTCTCTTATACAGCTCACAGTATATGTTTTCAGGACCATCTGGCCTGTTGGCCTACGTAAGAGCAGTTTCACAGTGAAATAAATTTTGAAGCCAGATGGATGAATATACAAAGACTTGGAAAGTAAAGTCAGTAAGCATAAAGCATTATTTTCAGAAATTTACTTTTTAAAGTTAGAAGAGAGATACATCATTGCTTAAAATTTAACTCTCAATGGAGAGTTTGGTGTTTTTCCTTGTTTAGTTTTTTAAGGTGGAAGAGACATAAGTATCCTATCTAATAAAAGAGTGATATGCAAATTAGCTATCACTCCGTCACAAAGATGGCCACCCCCATAGCCACAAGATGGCAGTGCCCAGTCTGGCTCAGCCCCACCACTGAAGTGGTCAGGCCTGTTAGCCAGGCAGGTGGCAGGGGGAGGCGGGGGGCCCAAAGGGCAGAAAAGGCAACCAGAGGGGGCTGGGGTGCTCTGCCTAGGCCAGAGGCATTCACCAGAGGCCTCAGGCATGGGCAAGGGCAGAGCCAGTGATTGAAGGGGGCAGGGGTGGAGGCTGCGATCACAGGGGTCTGGGCACCAGTGGAGCCAGCAAAGCAGGGGTCTGGTGGTCCCCTGCTCAGGCTGAAGCCTTGGCCAGAGGCTGCCAGTGGGGCAAGGGCAGAGTCGGCAATGGCAGGGGGCAGGATCAGAGCTGGTGATCGCAGAGGCCTGGGCTCTGTGAAGCCGGCGATCAGAGGGGCTTGGGGCTCTTCTGCCCAGTCAAAATAGTAATATTCAAATTAACCTCACAAAGATGGCGGCAGCCAGGGAGCTGTAGCGAGGCAGGAGGCTTGTGTTGCCCCGGCGATGGAGGAAGCCAAGATTCACACCTGTCCTGCAGTCTCTGAGCTCTGCTCAAGCCAACAAAGTTTCAATTACAGAAGGTAAATAAACTCAAGATACCTCCTTCCAGCCCTCGGCTTTGAGCAGAACCAAGGCAACAAAGTTTTAATTATAGAAGTTAAATAAATCCCAGATACCTGCTTCCAGCCTTTAGCCATGACCAGCCTGACAACAGCCCTCACCCCCTCACCCAGGCTGATCAGGCATCCTAGTGGGGACTCCCACCCTTAAGAGGCTGTGATCAGCCTGCAAACAGCCATCAGCCCCTCACCCAGGCTGGCCAGAAATCCCAGCAGGACACCCTTCAGGGCAAACCAGCTGGCCCCCACCCATGCACCAGGCCTCTTTCCTATATAATAAAAGGTTAATATGCAAATTGACCCTAACAGCAGAACCACTGGGAATGACTTGCCACTATGACACACACTGATCACCAGGGGGCAGATGCTCAATGCAAGAGCTGCCCCTGGTGGTCAGTGTGCTCCCATAGGGGGAGCTCTGCTCAGCTACAAGCCAAGCTGATGGCTGCCAGTACAGCAATGGTGGTGGGAGCCTCTCCTGCCTTCTCAGCAGCACTAAGGATGTCTGACTGCAGCTTAAGCCTGCTCCCCACTGGCAAGTGGACATCCCCCAAGGGCTCTTGGGCTGCCAGAGTGATGTCTGACTGCCAGCTTAGGCCCAATCCCCCAGGGAGCAGGCCTAAGCCAGCAGGTGGACACCCTCTGAGGGGTCCCAGACTGCGAGAGGGCAGAGGCCAGACTGAGGGACCCCCCCCCCCAAGTGCACAAATTTTTGTGCACCGGCTTCTAGTTATTATATATTTATTAGAGGCCCAGTGCATGAAATCATGCACAAGTAAGGTCCCAAGGCCTAGCCTGTGAGCATAGCGATCTTCCGTCCACTTGCCAATCCCCAGTCCTACCCTGTTGCCACACACCCTGGTTCCCCATATGGTTCCCCATTCAGCATCCTGTGATTGGAGCCTGTGGGCTGTGAGGAGGGACCAAGAGGTCAGCCATTCCACCCGCACACTGGTTCCCAGTCCCACCCTGCTGCCACCCACCCCTCAGAGCCCATGGGCTGGTGGGGAGGGACTGAGAGATGGTTAATGCACATCATAAGGAATAGTCAAGCGGCCATTCTGGTTGTTACACCGTTATGGTCACTGGGCTTTTATTATATAGGATAACAAAGACTCATGAGAAAAAATTTGATGCCACTAAAGAAAGAGAGCTGATAAATCTAGGCCCACTTAGGAATCATAGGAAAGGATGGAGCCATGAACAAATGTAAAACAATTAAATGTGGATTACAAGAGACACATCAATTCCACTTAAACTGAAGAGAAAAAAGAAGAGGATGTTTATTGGTGGAGAAGGTAGGTTGTTAATGGAATTCATAACAGATAGCCTCAACAATAGGAGGCAAGGTTATCTGGTCAAAGAATGTTTCAAAGGGAGAGAAGTGTAATGTAAAGCTTAATTGACTCCTGTAATGAATAAAAAATAAAAGCTGGCTGGGGATATGTTTTCCAACTGTGTTCAAAACTAAAACTGAAAAGATTAAAGTATTATTTAAAAATAAACAGCAACCCAAGCAAGGTAAGAAATCCATTGTATAGTTGGTTGAGAAATATTTGAGAATTATTAAAGTGCTTGGGAAACATTTAAGAAACACTGGTCTTAGAAATTTAAACAAATATATTAAAAAAAAAAACAACCTGGAGAAGTCTTAATATATGTACTGTGAAGAAGATACATATAGAGGAAATAAATGGAAAAAGGATGAGTACAGTGAGTGTGCTACTAGAAAAAATGGTTAGAGTCATGAAACAAGGAGATTAATCCACACAGATAAGGAAATGAGTAATGGAGGATGCACAGCTAGGAGAAAAAGGAGGGATTAAGACTTGATCAGACTTGCTGAAGAGAATAAAAAAACGTGATATGAGAATTAGCTAGGGGGGAATAATTACAGTGTGGAACACTCTAATTTGATGCTGAAATACAAGGTAAGGCACCGACAATGAGGTGCTGAGGTTGACAGGGGCTAGCCCTCTACCACAATATTTTTAAGAATACTAAAGTTGAGGATGAGTTAGCCTTGTTCCTTCTGCAGATGACAGGAAGGAGAGAAAAAGCCCTGGTAATTGAAAAGGACTGATCTCAACATTAGTAGGCCACACCAACAAAATCAGAGAGTACAATCAAGTAAAAAGTATTTTTGCCTCAGCAAAGAGTTTGGTGGAAACCCTGGAGAATTAAAGAAACAGGGGCAAAGAAACTTGTGTGCTCTGATTCACTTTGAACTATACCTAATACAGAGCTATTTAAAAGTATATAATAAAGATTCCTTTTCCTCTATAACCTCTCCAACACTCGTTATTACTTTTCTTATTGATAATAGGCCCTCTAATATGTATAATGTGGTATCTCATTATAGTTTTTATTTGCATTTCCCTAATAGCTGAAATTGAGCAGCTTTTCATATATCTTTTTGCCATTTGTATGTCTCCTTGGGAGAAGCTTCTATTCAGATTCTCAGCATATATATATATATATATATATATATATATATATATATATATAGAGAGAGAGAGAGAGAGAGAGAGAGAGAGAGAAACATCAATGATGAGAGAAGATCACTGATCAGCTGCCTCCAGCACACCCTCCACTGGAGATGAAGTCCACAATCCTGACTAAGAATTGAACCATGACCTCCTGGTTCATAGGTTGATGCTCAACCACTGAGCTGGCTGGGACTCAGCTGATTTTTTTAATTTGATTGTTTGTTTCGTTGGTTTTGAGTTGTATGAATTCAATTTTTTAATTGATTTTAGAGAGAGGAAGAAAGAGGAAAAAAATAACACATCTATGTGAGAGAGAAACATCTATTGGCTGCTGACTTTCCCCCAGCCCCCAACAAGGAATCACAGCCAGGTATGTACCCCGACTTGGAATTGAACCTGCCATCTCCTGGTCCACACTTGTCAGAGTTGCACAAGTTCTTTGTATATTTTGGATATTAACCCCTGACAGAACTGTTGTTTGCAAATATTTTCTCCCATTTGGTTTCTTGCCTTTTTGTCTTGTTGGCAGTTTCTTTTGCTGTACAAAGCTTTTTAGTTTGATATAGTCCCATTCCTTTATTTTTTCCCTTGCTTCCCTTGCCTTTAGGGTCATATTCATAAAATTTTCTCTAAGACCAAGGTCCAAAAGTTTAGTATCTATGTTTTGTCTATGTAATTTATTGTTTCAGGTCTGATATTTAGATCTTTGACACATTTTGAGTAAATGTTTGTATATGTGGACAAACTGTAGTCTAGTTTAAATATTTTGCATGTAGCTTTCCGATTTTACCAATGGTGGGAATATAATCTTATACAGCCACAATGTAAAACAGTATAAGGTTCCTAAAAATGTTAAGAATAGAGTTACCATATAACCCAGCAACCCCTGATATGGGTAGCTACCCCCAAAATTGGAAAACATTTATTTGAAAAAATGTTTCTTTGCAGCATTATTCAACAGAGGCCAAGACATAGAAATAACCAAAGCGTCCTTTGATAGATGATTGGATAAAGAAGATGTGGTATCTATCTATCTATAATTAACCATTTGACTGTCCAACTAGTAGCTATGATGTGCACTGACCAACAGGGGGCAGATGCTGAAGCAGGAGCTTCCAAGCTGTGGTGACTTGGCAGTGGCAGTTCTTGGGTGATGCACCCCGGAACTAGAGAAGAAGCCCAATTCCTGCGTGCATCACTGGAGAACCATCCTCTCACAATCTGGGACCTGTTGGGGGTGTTGGAAAGCAGTTTCAGCCCAATCCCTGCAGGCCTGGCCGAGGGACCCCACCTGCTGGAGGGACCTTGCTCACTCTGCAGATGCCCTTCTAGTTGTGGCACCGACCAGGTGAAACCAGCCAGGGAACACCATAGGAGGGTGGCTCCAGGGTGTGCCTGGCCCACCTCACCCAGCGCCACCCCGCTCATCACCTTCTAATTAATTTCTTTTCAATGTGCAAGAATCTGTGCACCAGAGCACTAGTTTATATATATAAAAGCCTAAGTGACTGTGACGACTAGACAACCAGACACCTGGCCAGTAGCTTTGGCATGCATTGAGCACCAGGGGGCAGATGCTCAATGCAGGAGCTGCTGCCTGGTGGCCAGTGTGCTGCCACAGCCAACCTCCCATAGCCAGCCAACTTTCTGCAGGCCCTCCCCCTGCCTGGCTGGCCCTGATCAGCCCCTTCCCTGGCTGGCTGATCCTGATCATGCACCAGTTCTCTAGTCCTATATAATAAAACCCTAATATGCAAATTGACCAAATGGAGGAAAGACAGGTGGAATGGCCTGTTGCTATGCTGTGCACTGACTACCAGGGGCAGACACTCAATGCAGGAGCTGCCCTGGTTGGGGCCGGCAAGTGGGTGACGCCAGGCCACCAGCCAAGGCGGATGCCATCAGGGGTCCCCCGATCACTCCACCAGTTTCCCCACAGATTGTCCATGACTGCCAGCCTGGCCTTGGGACCCTACCCTATATATTGGGAATAGTCTCTTAGATTTAAAAATTAAAACCTGGCAAGGCTACTCTAACACTGAAAAAACAGGATGATGCAGTGATGACATGCATGGACTCTGGCTTGCACATTTTGTGGTCAGCCCTGATTCTGACACTTATAACTGTGTGACAAAGCCAATTACTTAACTTCTGTCTGCTTTATTTTTTCCACCCATAAGATGAGTAAATGGTACTACTGCCTCAGAAGGATCATGTTATGTACTACTTTTCATAATCAGGGCCCAAAAAAAAATGTAGCTGCCCATACAGCAGCAAGATGCCTTTCACCTGTATGAAAGGTATGGTCACTGGTGCATGAAGCATCCCAGATTACAAGAGGGATATATGACTGCTGGTTTAGGTCCAACATCCCCAGAGGGGTCCCAGATTGCGAGAGGGTGCAGGCCGAGCTGAGGGACTCAAACCCCCCCCCCCCAGGCATGAATTCTGTGCACTGGGCCTCTAGTCTTAACTAATGAAAGCATAATATTAAATTAACCATTTCTTCGGGACTACCTAAACCACGCCCACCAGCCAATCAGAGTGACTGTATGCAAATTACCCTAGCCAAGATGGTGGAGGCTGCAGCCCTGGTGTGCTGCTTCTCTGGAGCTGCTGCCTCTGCCATCTTGGGAGCCTCCATCCTGGGAAGGCATCTGGTGCCCTGGGCCGGCCGATGCCTTTCCAGGCGGAAGCCTCTAGGGTGTGGGACCAGCAGGCTAGACCCCACGGTCCCCTCCTGGGAGGCCGATGGGGTGGCCAGTGCCACCAGCTGGGCCTCCCAGATGGAGAAGCCTTGTGGGGGGGCGGGGAACCAGCCTGCAGGACCCCGCGGCCCCCTCCTGGGAGGCCGATGAGGTGTCCAGGGCCACCCGACCGGCCTCCCAGGTAGAGAAGCCTTGCAGGGGGCGGGGAACTCCCGCGGCCCCCTCCTGGGAGGTCCATGGGGTGGCCAGCACCACCCGACGGGCTTTCCAGATGGAAAAGCCTGGGGGGTGGGGGGAGGACCAGCCGGGGGACCCCAAGGCCCCCTTCTGGGAAGCCTATGGGGTGGCCAGCGCCACCCTATCGCTTCCTAGGCAGATGGCCCGGAGGGTCAGTGGGAGCTATGGCCAGCCTGAAAACTGCCCTTAGCCCCTCACCCAGGCTTGCCCCACCTCCTGGGGTGATGGTTCCCACTGGGGAACTCGACTAGCCTGCAAACAGACATTGGCCCCTCACCCAGGCTGGCCAGGCTCACCAGCAGGTGGACATCTCCAGAGGGGTCCCAAACTGTGAGAGGGCACAGGCCAGGCTGAGTAAACACCCCCCCCCCACCGCCCCATTGCACAAATTTTTGTGCATCGGGCCCCTAGTATATATATAAAAGGCTAATTGACTGATTGTATGTATGTCCGACCATTCAACTGACCAACCAGCTGGTACATATGACATGCACTAGCAATTTAAAAACAAACATTGACTCACACATTCACGATACATATAAATCTCTTACTGGCACCAATTACACATGTGTGTTTCAATCTGTCATTTTCAAACATGAATTTCGTTGTTTTTGTTGACATGCTGAAGCTGAAAGAAAGTAGCATCATTGACAGAATGTATTAAGTGTTTTTACTCTAAATGTGGTATACAGAGAGATATTAGAATAAGTTTAATCAATTTATCAGTCATTGTTTTTATCAATGTTGTTTTTATATCATGTTTTTGTTGTTCTTATATGTTTTTTTCTTTTATATCATATCTTTATTGCTGTTATATCATGTTATTATTATTTATTAATCAATTTATATATTATTTTATATACATTTTACTAATTTTCTTTCATCTCTGACACTTCTATTATAGAGAAAGTGCAAATAGTGATAAATTAAAATATTTCTTCTAATTCATTTCTTTTCAATTTGCATGAATCTGTGCACTGGGTCCCTAATATATATATATATATATATATATATTAGGGGCCCAGTGCACAAAAATTTGTGCACTCAGGGGGGTCCTTCAGCCCGGCCTGTGCTCTCTCACAGTCTGGGACCCCTCGGGGGATGTCCACCTGCTGGTGTGCCTGGCCATCCTGGTTGAGGGGCTGATGGCTGTTTGCATGCTGGCCAAGCCCCCCAGTGGGAACCCTCACTCCATGGGGGTGTGGCCAGCCTGGGTGAGGGGCTCAGGGCCGTTTTCAGGCTGCCCATAGTCCCTTCAGGGTTTAGGTCCCTACTGGGGTACCTGGCCAGCCTGGGTGAGGGGCTGAGGGCCATTTGCAGGCTGCCCACAGCTCCCATTGACCCAACGTCCCAGCGAGGCTGGCTGGAATCAGGTTTCTGGGGTTTATTTATCTTCTATAATTGAAATTTTGTTTTCTTAAGCAGAGGCCTAGGCAGGCAAGGAAGCTTCCTGTTTGCTTCAGCTCCATGGCTTCTATAATTGCAACATGGTTGCCTTGAGCAGAGGCCCAGCCAGCCTAGGCAGGCAGTTGCAATGGAAGCCTCCTGTTTGCTCTAGCTCCATGGCTGCCGGCCTCCATCTTGGCTGGATTAATTTGCATACAGCCACTCTGATTGGCTGGTGGGCGTGGCTTGTCTGGTGGGCATGGTTTAGTTGTCTCAGAGTGATGGTTAATTTGCATACTACTCTTTCATTAGATTAGATTGGAGTACTACTCAGCCATAAGAAAAGATGAGATACTGCCATTATGACAGCATGGATGGGCACTGAGAATATCACGCTAAACAAAATAAGTCAGACAGAAAAAGTTAAGAAGCCTAATATTTAACTCAAGCTCTTTACAGATGTCTCTAAAATAAGCTGTGTTGTTTAGAGGTCACACTTTTGTTCTCTTTCTGACAAGAAGATTGTTTTGAATTTTCATGCAGAATTTTAGTAGCTATAGAAACTGCTCCATTTTGGAAGCTGAAAGACATCTTTCCACGTTGGTTTCTAGAAAATAAGTGAGAAATAAAATGTAACAGTATTCTTAGACAATTGCAAGCAGGTAGACACAATTCTATGGCGTCCCATACTGATATACAGTCCTTTTTTTTTGCCTGAATAGTAGTTCTTGAAAATGTCAGTTCACACTTGAAACAGGGTCAATGCATTGTTATGCTTCATTTATAATTTTCTCTGCCCTTTCTTTTACTTTAGATTCAAATGATTAGTAATTTAGTTCAGAGGTTTTGAACTTGTCAGATTTTACTTGCTTTGCTGTGCCAGTTATCCTAGGAAATAGGATAATTTTGGAAGAGGAGATTTGAAACCAAATGTCTGCCATAATCACATAAATGTAAAGCATTAAAACTTTTAACTTTAAACTATTTTATCTTACAAAGTTACGATTTCCTTAGTACTTTGATATATTGTTCTGTGGTGTCACTGTGTAAAGAAAGTACATTGCTCTGTTGCATTTTTCAGTTATAACAGTAAGTAGTAAAGCATGTATATAATAACATGCCCTTGAAGTAAATGTTGTGTATTAAAGAATGTGCAAGTATATGCTTTTAAAATCATGTTGTGTTTTTAGAAATAGGTAGAATGTAGTATATACGTGTATGTTTACATAACCACACACAAACACACATATAAATTAGTTTCTCTCTCTCTCTCTCTCTCTCTCTCTCTCTCTCTCTCTCTCTCTCTAGTTTCTTTGACATAAGGGAAGTAATTAAATATTGAAAAAATGCATCAATATCTACAGAATAATTCCTGATTATAAAGATGGTGGATATCTTAAGTAATAAAAGCCAGCATATTCGTAGACAGTACTTTCTATTGTATAATCTGTTTACTAAAATCACTTTCAACAGTTTATCAAAATCTTTAAATTCTATACAATGAGATATGTTTAAACAGTCTCTTTAAACTAGGGCTCTAGAACTGGTTTAATGTAGCATCGTCTACTGGTGAAATTCCTAGGGTTTTTGCCTATCACTTTCTCAGTGCCTCATCTCACTTCCTGTACATCTATCCACAAAAGGAAAGCAATGGGCAGATAAGATTATGTTCTTTGTTCCTTTTATTTATTTTTTTCTTTTCAAATTCCAAGGAACAAGTTTAAATGTCAGTGATGTTATTTATGATGGCATTAAAGGTATGTAAGAATGAGATATGCATTCTTTATTTCTCCAAGCAAATAAGCAACTAGTATGACATTTTGTTACTGGTAAGTTAAGTCTGAGTATAAGGGAACATGACTGAATACAAACACAGTATTTCCTGTATTCTGACTACAGGGTGCTAAGGAGGGCTTGTCCATATATCCTATTACAGGAGCTACTAAAGAGTATCTAGGTAAGCAGATACTACCGAAAAAAGTCTCAAGTTTAGGTTTGACTTCTTAGGTTGCAACCAGATAAATTGGACCAAAATCAGTTTTTTAGAACCATTTCTTTTGTAATAGGAATAAACTGATTATGTGGCGTTCTCAAAATCAGGCTTTGCTATTCATTGAGAAACATTAATTATGTCCTCTGTTTTTGCAGTTACCAATTAATATAGTACTCCATTAGTGAAATGAACTGCAGGTTACTAATTACTATAGCACCCCATTAGTGAATCCTATTTGCTTTGTAATTTGGCAAAATTTAATCATCTTTAGAGAATGTCCTATATCTTTGGCCCAGAATATTCTGATTTTTTAAAGCTTTTCCTGACTTCAAAATCTAAACATTATGCTTCTATCCACTTTTTTTTCCCCCTACCCCAACTGAGGTAGTTGACGCCTCTGCTAACTTGGGGTCAGGAGAAAAAGTCAATGTTTTAACTATACTTCTCTGAGCATCATATTTTATCTCTCCTCATTACAGTACCGAATTATTCTGTTCCTCCTATAAAAACTAATTTTAATGGCAAATGGATAGTAAAAACTGTTCAAAATTAAATGCAAAATCAAAATAGACCCAGAATAGTTTTTATTATTATGCATTCAGTTTATCAGTCTTTTCTTCTGTACTGTCTAATGTTTGGTTTAGCACATCTTTGTATTTTTAATCTTGTTAAATAAATTTTTATATTCAGAAATTTGATACATAATTCAATAAATAGGTAATTGACATACATATCTTAATAATATGTATCCTAGTTCCTCCTCTGGGTAGATCTGTCCTCTATAGTAATATTTCCTACAAACCAATTACCTTGGTCTCTTCAGACTCTCAACCTCAGATTTCAACTAAGAGAGAGTCCAGATTCTCCCTCCTAAATTAGCAGATCAGTTTTACTTTTCTCAGAGGTCTGTCAATCTTACAACTCATTTCTGTGTTTCCTTTTCTCAGCTATCACAGACTTGAACTGCCTAATATCTAATGTTACTTTGTTCATGTTTTTAGTTTTTTCAGTCAGAAAAATATATGTAACCTCTTCTACCCCACTTTGACTAGTAAAAGAAGTGCTACCAAAATTATGTTTTTAATTTATTTCTAATACTAAAGGCCCAGTGCATGAGATTTGTGAACTGGGGTGGGGCCCTCAGCCCAGGCTGCACCCTCTCGCAGTCCAGGACTCTTCGAGGGATGTCCACCTTCCAGCTTAGGCCCAAACCCCAACATCTCTCTCACAGTCTGGGGCTCTAGCAGTTGGGGACCCCTCACTCCTTACCACCCGCCTACAGTGGAGGCAGGAGAGGCTCCTGCCACCGCCACTGCATTCACCAGCTATGAGCCTGGCTTCTGGCTGAGCAGTGCTCCCTCTGTGGTAGTGCGCTGTCCACCAGGGGACAGCTCTTGCATTGAAAGTCTGCCCCCTGGTGGTCAGTGCATGTCATAGAGACTGGTTGTTCCACTGTTCAGTTGATTTGCATATTAGGTTTTTATTATATAGGACTAGTGGCCCAGTGCACAAACTTCATGCACATTAAAAGGGGATTAATTAGAGGAAATATTTTAATATTGCTATTTGCCCTACCTCTATAACAGAAGTGTCAGAGATGAAAGAAAATTAGTAAAGTGTATATGAAAATCTTCCTCCTGTCAGAGTGTGGGAACACCATGGGACCTAGAGCCAAGTCCCCACCCACCCACATGCACCTCAAAAAAGCATGAGACCCAGACCTGGCCAGCCCCACCCTCATTAGGCTATATCCAGACACAGCCAGTCCCACTCCCATCAAGCCCTATTGGGTGGGGAGCGCACCTTGAGGTCCCCTGTCAAGATCCACTGGGTAGGGGGAGTGGCCTAAGGTCACCTGGCTTGACACCAGGGTGGAGGGAGTGGCCTGCAGTCCCCTGTCAAGACCCATGGTGGGGGAGCGGTTGGGGGAGGCACAGCCTCAGGTCCCTGCTGATTGCTCGTTAAGGCTCGTTACAGGAACTTGGCCTTCGCTGTGGGCACCGCCATCTTTGTGGTGGAGTGATGGTCAATTTGCATATTCCCTCTTCATTATATAGGATTATTTATATTATAACATTTTAGAGGATTATTCCAAATCTCCTTGTTTATTGCTTAACAGTATAACTGGAGATCTTTCCCCCTTTTCTCACTTATGCATCATTAATGCAGTTTTGCATGGATTGCTTATAAATATTATTTTTGACATTTTATATCATTGATGACAATCTTCATGGTATTTTCTCATTAAATTAAATTAAATTCCTTTTCTTTCTTATGTTGTTTGTCTTTACTATTATTTTTAGTTCTTTTAATAAATACTTTTATAATATAACATTTTAAGAATTTAAAAATGTTCCTCATTTCTGATTTAATCAAGTCAAACAGTATTGACTGAATTACTGATATGAAAATAAAAATAAACAGATGCATATGTTTTCTGTGTCCCACTACTTGTTCTCTCCACAAAGTTTACTACTATACAACTATGTTTATCATACGTGCATTATGACTTGCAATTATAATAATCTTTTTTATTTTGTCCTGGGTATTGATCATGAAAACTGATTACCACCTTTTCTATTGTGATTATGTAACTATTATTTATTTTAATAGCATGTATCATAATTGGTTCACTTAGAATTAAATAGGAATCTTTATCACTAAAATTACCACTTATGATCACTTTTAAAATCCAGTTGCACATTACAATTATCTTGGAAGTTTTTGTTGTTGTTGTTTGGGGGAGGTTTTTTGTTTGTTTTTTGTTTTTTTGGTTTTTTTCTCCAGAGCTCCATATGCGATTTAAAACAAGTGGACTAATTTTAATTTTATCTGTTTGTTTCACTTTTAACATTTCATATTCAACTTCTTCCACTTCATTCAGTCCATGTGTTCCATTTTACCTCCCTTTTTCTGTAGTCCTTTCTCAAGTTTTTCTCAAGCATATAAGAAAAGTTTGTACATGTATACATATAAATATAAATCATATATAATACATGTATTTTAGAAAACAAGGATTTTTTGCTTAGTTAAAATTTTTGATAGCTTCATCCACTTGTGAGACTGGTAGGAATAGAAGACTGCTTATAATTTATTTTCTCTCAAAGATTTGATAATGTTTGATTTACTCTGGCATCCAATATTATTGATAAAAGTATTGAGAGTTTATTATTTTATTGATATATTTAAAATATTGAATGAGAGCTGAAGCAGTAGTAAATTAAGATGTTTACCCTGTCTTCTTTCCTAAAATTCTCACAAGTATTATTCCTCTTGGTTTTAGCTGAATGGAGATAATAAATTTCCTTTTAGTTATTTTTTGGGAGACACCATATTCTTGAGGTATAAAGTAAAAACATTTTTCATATTATAAAAAGAAAATATAATATTCCACTGTGAAAAAGGATTTGTCTTTCCTTTTCTTCACACACTATAAACTCATTCTCTAAATTTAGATTAAAAACAGACCTGAGTGACACCTGTAGTCCAAAATTGACTGATGATACTAGGCAGTTCAGTGCTCAGTCATTCGTTGGTGATTATGCAGCATCAATCTTTGGGTTGCAGATTACTACCATTTAATAGTCAAACAGATTGCCCAGTGGAGCAATTTATCCTCATCCCTGACTGACTTTTGAGTACAAGTTAATTTGTTCATGTAAATAAACAATTTTTAAATACTTATTACAAGCAATGATTTGCCTCTTTATGAAGGTAACAAAGAAATTGATAATGTTTAGTCAAAGGAAAACCCTTTATACTTCAGGAACTGTCAAAAGCGGCTTCTTTGCTCTCTCACTATTCTCTTCCATTCATAGAGTGTCTATTAGTATGAAAAGATTTCTTTTCTTTTTCATTCTTATTTCTGGTGTCCCATGCACTTATGGGGATTTAATTTCATTTCTTCAAAAGTTTTCCATAAAAAGGAATGTCATCTTGCTACCCAGTTCCTGTAAAAATGAACTTCTAATTTGCATCACCACTTCCAAACCTCAGTGTGATGAGCAAACTGGGTCCTCATCTCCCTTGTAGCCCTCCAGTTTTCATTGGCCCCAACTTACACTCTATTATTGCTCATTAAATACTATAGTGGCCTGGTGTATGAAATGTGTGCATGGGGTGGTTCCCTCAGCCCAGCCTGCACCCTCTCCAATCGGGGACCCCTTGGGGGATGTCCAACTGCCAGTTTAGCAATTTATCCTCAACCTTGTCTGGAAATCCTTCTTGCAATCTGGGACTACTGGCTCCTGACCGCTCATCTACCTGCCTGCCTAATTGCCCCTAATTGCTTCTGCCTGCCTGCCTGATTGCCCCTAACTGCTCTCCCCTTCCAGCCTGATCTCCCCCACTAACTGCTCTCCCCTGCTGGCCTGATCACCCCTAACTTCCTCCGCCTGCCTGATCATCCCTAAATGCCCCCCCACTGGCCTCATCTCTCTCCCAACTGCCCTCCCCTGCAGGACTGATCTAGCCCCCAATTGCCCTCTTCTGCTGGCTTGATAGGCCCTAATTGCCTCTGCCTCGGACTCCACCACCATGGCTTTGTCCAGAAGGAAGTCAGACATTGGAAGATGGCCAGTTGACCCAGTCTAATTAGCATATTGCCCTTTTATTAGTATAGGTAGATTATATAGGATAGGATTGCTTAAATGGCGGGGGAGGGGGGCGGCTTTTTCAGCAGGAAGAGATGCTCTTGGTAGAAAAAATACGTAATTCCTATATCTGGACTGATAGCCAGCCATATGCACTATAGTTCCAAACCGGTCATTAAAAAATTGAACTGCTTTCTTAAACCTTACACCAAACAGCTGTTGCCTTTAAAACTCTTCCTCAAGCCTCACCTTAGGTTCTGCCTTCACAGTTCACCAAGATTAGGTTCTGATTGGTCAGTTTCTCTTCCAGTCAGCATCAAAAGCTCTGCCTCCTAGGCAGCCATTGACTTCTCACAGTTCACCCAGATTTGATTCTGATTAATCAATTTCTATGCCAATCAGCATCTCCAGGTCTATCACCAGGCTGGATCAGAGAGGCAGGGCTGATCAGCAGCCCCAGGCTACTGGTGAGCGGGCTGCACTGCTGACCTCCTGGAGAGAGAGAGAGAGGCCCAGTTGCTGGCGAGGCCCAGAGAGAGAGGCAAGGGTTTATCAGCAGCTCCCTCCGAGGCTTCAGATCAGACCCTGCTTCTCTCTCTGTGCCTTGCCAACAGCCACAGCAGCGGCTGACCAGCCCCGCCTCTCTCTCTCCCCAAGAGGTTAGCCGTTCAACATGCTCGCCGGCTCCCACCTACCCGAGTGAGTCTGCTACACATGCAGCCTGGCGTTCAGTTGTTCCTTTGGTTATTTTGGACATTGCGGACCCTCACTCTTTATATATATAGATAGGTAGGTAGGTAGATAGATAGATACTTACCAGGAGACTTGGAGATAAGTAACATTGATTTCATGTTCAAGGTCAACTAAAGACATATTGCTGTTTCAAAAGCAGTCAGAATGACAGAAGCTTTCCATGTAGCAGTTTAAACCTTTCGTCCCTTATTAAGCTCCTGACACACGTGTATCTGATCATTTTCTTCAGGTGGGCCATGTAGCCATGCATCTAGGGGTTGAGCTCCTGAGCAATAGGGTCTGAAAATGGTCCAACTTACAAGAAAATAGAAACACCTTTCCCAAAGCAGCAGTACCCATTTAAATTCCTAATAACTGTATGTAACCAGAGACTCCTTCGAACCACTTCTCAGATCCTTGGTATTGTCTGATTTCTTAGTTTTAAATCAATCAGTGCTGTTTTAGTTTACGGTTCTCTAATTACAAATGAAACTGAACATTTTTTCTTACCATTAATGATCACAAACTGATTATTTTCCTTGATGAATCCTCAGACCATGACATTCTGGAATAACTGATAGAAACAGAATTGTAGGTAAAATCAAAATGTCTTTGGGAATATGAGATTCTAAAAGAAAGACCAAACCCTTCTTCAAGGAAACGCAGAAGAGGTTGTACAATCTTCTTAAATTACTCATGAGCATACTTTGGGAGAGTTTTAAGTAAGCAACAAAATAAAGTACCTTCTACCATTACCACTGACAAAAAATTAATAGAGCATAACACTTGAGAGAAATGTGAAAAATTAGAATATTTTATTCAAAAAATAGTGTGCCTATGCTGGAAGATTTTTAGTCGAAATACAAGATCTGTAAAGTAAAAAAGTATTTTGTGAAGTAAACTATATAGAGAGAAACTTAAATATTAAGAGAGAAAAACAAACCACTGGCTATGAGACAGGTAAAAGATTTGTCTTTTGATTAGGATCTGCAAGTCTTGGTTCTAGGTGTTTAGATTTGAACAAATTATCCCTAATCTTCTTGTTAAAAGACTCATATAGAAATGTTGCTGTTTTTCTGCAGCATTTATTGTAAAAAAAGGAAAATTTCTTGACAAATACCTTTTATATTTTCAAATACAAATAAACAATATTATTATAGAATAAAATTGTAAAATTCTGTTTTAAAATATATTTTTTATTGATTTCAGAGCTGAAGGGAGAGGAAAGAGAGATAGAAACATTAATAAGGAGAGAGAATTATCCATCTGCTGCCTTCCGCATGCCCCCCCCCCCAGGAATGGGGCCCAAACCCGGGCATGTGCCCTGACCAGGAAAGGAAACCTGGCCTCCCGGCTCCTGAGCTGATATTCAACCCCTGAGCCGCACGGGCTGGGCTGGGATATCATTTTAATTTTTAAGTCTATAATGTCTGGGAGGCTTTAGATGGAACTATTTATTAAGAGCTCGAGCAACTGTGCATTTAAGACATTCATAAAAGACATTAAAATTTTACACCAAAGCTGAACGTGCATGCATTGTAGATCCCTGAATTTTAAAAACATAGTAAACTGAAATATGCTAGCAATGTTAAAACTTCGGTGTAATAATTTGTTTTTATCATAACCTAGGTTGTCAGATGCTGGAGGCTAATCCAGCAGGGCCTAATACAATGCGAGAAGCTCATCAGAAGGCTGATGGACACCTTCAGCAGGGCTGATGGTCTGCATGTTACTGCCTGCTGTGTGTGTGTGTGTGTGTGTGTGTGTGTGTGTGTGTGTATAAAATCTGCTTTGCTAAAGGGAAAAATGTGTGAATAAAAAGCCCTGGGTCTGTGGATTCAGACAGCCCACTTCACTAGAAAGTGCCGCCTCCCTTGGCTCCCCAATGCCTCCCAAATTTATATCTCATGTCTAGTGTCTAGTTTATCCATTTACATCACAGCCCCTTCTCCAGATTCCTGAACGCTTAGTGTGGAAAAGACTTTAGCAATCAGGAAAAAGTACGAATGAGAACAAAAGTTCTGACAAGCTTTCTAGATAAAACAACTACGGAATATTGTTAGTTTCTGGAAATTTTTGGCAATTAGAATATTTTCATATATTCTGGTTGTTTTAAACATTCTCAATTGGACATTGAAGGTTTGAAATGCCATAGCTTGAAAGAATGAATTTGTATTACTCACAAGCTTTCTAGAAATTAGAAGTTCTACCCTAAAGTTTCTGTGAGTACAAACCAATAAAAATACTACAAACAACTGTATAAAAATAAAGTATATTTTTACCCTTGTGTTAAAAAGAGATTTAATGCAAAAAACCTGAATCTACATGTTTTTCTTAGAGACTAATATATGGTAGCAAAACATTAGAGAATTACTTGATCCTCCTACAGAGTAAAATTAAGGCTCAAATTGATAGCATATAAGTTAATGTGGCTAAGAGTATCAAATGTGCTAATCCAAAACAAATCTTGATATTATCATAACAACACTACAGAATACACTGATAAGGGAATATAATGTATGGTGAAAAAGATGAGCTTGAAGATCAGAGAAGGGAGCAAAATAAATTAAAAAGCTTTAATTCAGAATGAAATTTGATCAAATTAAAATTTAATGGAAATAGAAATGTCATACATTACTGAATATTAAATTGTTATATACAAAAATAGTTTATCTAATTAGAACTATATATATACTAGGGGCCCGGTGCACAAAAATTTGTGCACTCGGGGTGGAGGGAGTCCCTCAGCCCGGCCTGTGCCCTCT
>PVJC01016513.1:22629-33733 GCA_004026665.1 Murina feae | reverse complement strand
GCTTCCCAGGTCCCTTCCGAGGATCAGGGAGCAGGAAAAGGCTGGCCTGACCACGAGGCGGGGTTTTCCCTGCTTCCTGGTGGCTGGAGGAAGATGGGCAGTAGGCAAGCTTGGGAGGTAGGCAGCACCCAGCCCTGGTCACAGCTCAAAAAAGAGAACAACTTGCAGGGGAGGGCAAGAGTCTGAGAGATCAACATAGAGGGGGTGCCTGCTCCAAGCCTGGGGGCAGGCCCCCGGCAGGTAGACAAACACAGGAGGACTGCTCTGAGCCTCAGATGCGGCTGGGGGCAGGTCCCCAGTGGTCACACACACACACACACACACACACATACACACACACACACACACAAAAGGCGCCTGGCAGACTGGGGCCATCTTAGGATATCCACTGAGGGGTCCCAGTCTGTGAGAGGGCACAGGCCGGGCTGAGGGACTCCCTCCACCCCGAGTGCACAAATTTTTGTGCACTGGGCCCCTAGTAGATAATATCTATGAATATTTATTATGTTAATTCAGCACTTTTTACTTTTCAAAGTGTTTTGAAAATAGTATTGGCATATGTATACCTGTTCTCTTTCTGTGCCCTAGATGAATTAGTTGTGTGTGTAAATTTGCTTCTAAAATACATCCATATGTTCTTCCCCCCCCCCTGTTCTACTTTTACGTGTGTATGTAAATAAAAAAAAGTGTCTAAAATTTTGCATATGCTATAGCATCATTGGGTGTTTAATGGTAGAAGATAGATGTAATTTTTAGCTTTGATATTTACTTTTATAAGGACACTGAACCGAAGACAAGATGGGATAGAAAAGAAAAAGAAATAGAAGAATTAATCTTACATATACAAATATGCTAGATAATTATCAGTCTCACTTTCCAAAGAAGCACAATCATGATAGTAGATTTGATGAGGACAAATTAATCTTTTCTCTTTTTCTAAGTTTAATTATCACTACTGGTGATGCTATCAAAGAGCATCTTCTGCAAAGAGCCTTTTTTTCTGATTTTGCCCTTTGTGCTGCCCCTTTTGGTTTTACAAATCAATATTAGGCATACCCAGTCAGACTTAATGTTTTAGACTGAGAAAGATAAAATAAAACCTAAAAGTGTGGCTGGCATGCCATGATTAATAATGTACATTTTTTCTGCTTCAAATATAGTGGTATATATTTTGATGAATTAAAATGTAGCACAAACACTCCCTCTATTACATAATCACTCATGTATTTCTTCATAGCATCTAGGGATTACAGTGTTCCAATGGACTATATTATTAAGATACTAGAGGCCCAAAGCACGAAAATTCGTGCAAAATAGGTCTTCCTTCCCCCAGCTGCCGGCACTGGCTTCCCTCTAGCACCCGGGACCCAGGTTGACTTCCCTCGGGCCATCCACAGGCACCCAGTACCCAGACTGCCTTCTCTCTGGCTCCGGCTTCATCAAGAAGGATGTCTGGAATGATGTCTGCTCTAATTAGCATATTACCTTTTTATTATTTCCAGGCCGCAGCCTCGGGGCCTGCTCCCACCTCCCGCTCTGCTCTTCCTGCCAGACTGGTTTGCGGTGGGCCTCTGCCATGTTGGCTGGGCTAATTTGCATACTGTCGCTCTGATTGGCTGGTGGGCATGGCTTAGGCACAGAAGAAATGGTTAATTTTAATATTACGCTTTTATTAGATTAGATGTATATATGTATATAAGATATATCATAAAAATGTGTTAATCGGCTATTTAGTTATCTGTAAGGATTCTGGTCAACAGTAGGCTATTAGTAGTTAAGATTTCAGGGAGCCAAAAGTTATACACAGATATTTGACTGTGCAAGGGTTGGAATCATAATTCCCATGATGTTTAAGGGTCAACTGAAATAGAAAATATTTAAGCTTTGTCATCCATATACAGGCTTAGCATAAATAATTTCAAAATCTTCTTCATCTTTTATTGCCCTGTATTACTAATTAATATGTGTACATCAAATGATTAACAATTTAGAGTAGATAAACAAGTGGTCTCAATGCACTGGCATTTATATTAGACAAACCTATAGAATAATGTACTGAGATAAAGAATAGATGTCTTTATAAGCAATCATATCTTATTCACTCTTGGGAACCTTGTTTTTTAAATACAAGTTTTATTTTAGAATAGTTTTAACTTATAACAAAGTTTTGACGATAGTACAGAAAGTCCCCATATACTTCACATGTTTAACATCTTACATTGGTATGGTACATTTGTCACAATTAATGGAATAATATTGATACATGATTATTAACTAAAGTCCATATTTGATTCATATTTCCTTAGTTTTTACTTACTGTTCTTATTCTGTCCAAGGATCCTATCCTTGATACCACTTGCAATTAAGTCATGGCTCCACTGTGCTGTGATAATTTCTCTGTTTATTATGACTTTGACAATATTGAGGAGTACTGGTCATGTGTCTTATATTGGAATGTGCCTAATGTTTTTCTCAGTAGACTGGGACTATGTATTTGTATGATGAAAATAATCTCCCCATTTTAGCTGTTTTATATCTCTGTGTTAACTCCAGCCTTAATTTAGGGAATAGTCTTGATTCAATGGATTGTGTTGTATGATTTGAAATAGGATTTTTTAAATTAGTTTCTTAAATGTTGGAGATTACCATTTACTCTTGAATATCATAAATGTCAAGAAGATTACATAGACTGTGTATTTTGTTAAAGTATAGTAAGTTGAATTTAACTTTTTTAAACTTTCAAAGACTTTGATGCTTCTTAAAATAATTTAAAACAGATTAGTATTTTGATAGATTTTGAGAAGATCTGAAAAAATATAGGATGGCAACAATTATAAAGCCTGATGATAAATGTTTATTATAAAAGGAAAATATACACCTTGCTTGGAGACATCTCAAATAAACACTCTGTTACTCCACAATTGGCACTAAGCACCTCAAGCTATTAAAATAACAACAAAAAATAACACACACACACACACACACACACACACACACACACCATGAAGTTTGTGTAATCCATCAGTGAAAGCTAAAATATGAGTAAAATATTTTTGCTCATCTGTGAAGTATCAGACTTTTACTAGGCTAATACTGGAAGCTCTCTCCTGGCCAGTGAGTAAGGGCACTTGTTTAAGAAACTGTATATAGCCATATAAATCCATTCTGTCCAGAGTACAAACTCTCCATTCTCAAGTAGCATAACATACCATGAACTCTTCTGACTTCCTAGAACATACCCCTGCCCTGCGTTTTTTTCTTTTGCGATTCAGTGAACTGATTTCTGTCGTTGTCATATGATTTGTGTTTTCTTGCTGAGAAAGTAAATGGACTAACTGTGAACCCTTGCACACTCTCACCTCCAGCGTTCTTTGTTTTTTTCTTTCAGAGCGTTCTTTTCTTACCCTCTCTTGATTCTAAGATACATCCATCATTTTCATTTCTTATTGTTTACATCATAGAAACAAATATCCTTTTATTAATCTTTTACATTTTCTACTCTCTATTTTGTTTCCATTATCTGCACTGACTACTTTCTTACTAGTCCACTGTTGGTATGCCTTAAGACCAAAATGTAATAGATTAAAATAATTGTTATTGTCTCTTACAAATGTCTGGGTAGACTCAGCAGAGACATTTTTTCTTTGAGTCTATCATATACTACAACCGGATGTCTGCTGAGGCTTCAGTAACCTGAAAGCTCAGCAATGCTGGAGGGCCAAGGACGTTGACCTGAAGGTGTAGCAGTCAATGCCAGTTGCTGGATGGGAACTCATCTGAGGATACTGACTGAGCATCTTCCTTTGCTGCTTCATGTGACTTGTGCTTCTCTACTCTCTCCTTCTAAGATGGAATATACAAAGAGTGAATGTTCTTAGAGGCAGAATGGAAGTTACCACAAAAAGGCATGTCTGGGTCTGGCATAGTTAACACTTTCACCTCATGCTATTTGTCAAAGCAGACACATGGATCCACTTAGACTAAAGGGCAGGGGAAAATTCACTTCATCTATTGATTGGATCTAACAAATCCACATTGAAGAACACAGGTAGGGAGGTATTTTGCTAGACCTTGGCACACTAATTTTTAATCTTTCCACCTAGTAAACTGATTAAACACACACATGCAGTGCACCCATGCATACGCGCACGAGAAAGTGAGAGTGCAAAATAAAGTGGAAACAGTTAGCTGATACCATATATTTTTGTCTTATACATCCCTTAGTTTGATCATAGCAAATATTTGCTTTCTTATATGTCTGCAATGTTTTTACACTATATGAAAGCATTCAGAGTGCTATGCAGACAATAGTTACACAGGCACAGAATTCACACTTTGGAGCTTAACTTCAAATGCCATTCTCAGAAAGAACACTGGTTTACAACCTTCAATAATCTTCAATTCTATGTTTGGCACTGATATTTTGTATGGCATTTGCCTTAAGAGACTGACTATGCACATAAGACATTTTCCATTTCTTTTGGTTGTCAGTATGGAACAGCCATCCATGAAATTGACTGGCCCCTGTGAAATTAGATTATATGTTCAGATTATGACATTATTTTTGGAGTAATTTGTTCTGTGTATCATTTGTGCATGTTCATGCTGGCAGGGCATGCTAAACAATAGTATCTATATAGTGAATTTCAATACACAGTTATTTTTTCTTTTATTTTGTTTTCTTCTTTTTATTAACCATCTCACAGCAAGAGCATGCATGGCTGGATTCCAAAAATCAGGATATTTATTGATTTAATTTGTAAGCAGGAAATTGTTGAGCCTTTCTAGCTAGGTGGGTTTTTTGAAAATGATCAAAGTGTTCACAGTGTCTGAAGTATTTTTTATAGATAAAAAAACTGTTTAATCTTCAAGTGGCTATTGCACTGACAGGTTGAAGTAGTGTGCGACAGTCATTATCATTTTATTCTGAATTGCAGCTTGTCTCCTGTTATCAAGGTTTTTGAATACAAGCAGCAGAAAGCTCTTCTTTTGTGTAGGACAACTTTTTTACTTAGCGGGACATTAAAAATGTGCCAGTTTTTGTTTTTTGATCTTTTCTGAAATGAGTAAGGTGCTCTGCAAAGTGGCAGGAGACAATAATTGTGATAAAAAGTACTGAGATATTTTTTACTTTATTTTTTTTCTAAAGAACCATGCTAGTGCTTGAACCATGGAATCACCACACATTTACATATGAGAAAAATGCAGATTACACTGTGTGTAAATCTACTTATATTTAACTTGAACTTGAATTTAGAAAGAACTAAATTTGTACACACAGTATTAAGGTAAAATGGTGTTTCTTTTTATAAAATAACTAGAGGCCTGTTGCATGAAATTCATACACAGAGTAGGGGTGGTGGGGGTGTCCCTCAGATCAACCAGCACCCTTTATAATCTGGGACCCCTTGAGGGATGTCTGACTGTCCATTTAGGCCCGATCCCACTGCCTTCTCACTGGTGGGATCGGGCCTAAATGGGCAGTCAGACATCCCTTTCACAATCCAGGACTGCTGGCTTACAACCTCTTGCCTGCCGATTGCCCCTAACCACTTCTCTTCCAGCCTGATCAATGCCTAACTGCTCCTGTGCCAGTCTGATTGCCCCTAACTGCCCTCCTCTGCCAGCCTGGTTCCCTCAATTGTCCTTCCCCGCAGGCCTGGGTCCCCTCCAACTGTCCTCCCCTGCAGGCCTGGGTCCCTCCCAACTGCCCTCCCTTACTGGACATCTTGTGGTGGCCACCTTTGACCTCATGGGGGAAGCCATCTTGTGATGGTCAAGTTGCATATTACCTCTTTATTATATAGAATTGACTTTGGGATAGATAAAACTTAAAACTATACCTTGTCCCTTAAATAAAGATACTATTTTAAGGTTATTATAGTGCATTCTTCTTGAGTCACTATTTTATTCATTTTACACTTGATTCCTATTTATGTCATGCATAATATTTCATTAAATTCAGAATTATCAAATATGTTAAATTTTATTGCATTTTCTTTCTAGTTTGTGCAATGTTTACATGATAATAATCTTGACATAATGTGAAACTAAATCGTAATTGGGAAATAAATGGTGCATTTTTCACTCATTATTATTCATTGTTAGTGAATTAACATGATCTTGCTTTGAGTGCTAAAATAATACATTTAGTCCTATTTTTATGTATTTTGCCTCATCTATTGGTGTCCACCTCCATTCTCACTACTAAGTTATTAAATAACCTATAAGCGATTTGCTAAATACATAATATTCAAATACACTTGGTTTGTATTTTGAGATAGCATTTTTCTGTTATTTTTGGTCATGTGAACATTTTGATAACAGGAGTTATAATTTTAGTGTTTTGTGGTATTTTTCTTTTATTCTCAATCTGGAACAGAGGATCTCAACATATAAGTGCTGCACAATTCCTCTTTGTGGTGAGATAATTCATAATGAATAAATACATTCCAAATACCTCTGAAGAATGTTATTAAAAATCTGTAAAATAATGCATCAATTTAAAAGTAGAAAACAACATAAATCCTACTCAAATGTGTTACACTTCTTATGTACCATATGGTGCTAGAGTGTCTTATATTTATTTATATGATTGGCTGCTAGCAATTATTGTATTTTTAAATTATTCTTTTGATGAAATATTAAACTAGAAAGCTTTTCATTGTTCCTTAAAAACACCCCTTTTCAGAATTATTTTTCATAATGTCCTTAGGGTTAAATATTTTCCAAAGTTTCTTAAATAATAATAAACTGCAATAAACATTCATCTTGTACATATGTTAATGCAACCCTTCCATATACTTATAACCTAGAGAATGAACTCATTTTATCATTTTTAAAACTTCTCAGAAATCTCAAATTATTAAAGATGTCTTTCTGATGATCTTTCTTATGTGGCTATTTAACCCATTTTTCATGTAGTAGCTAAGGATTCTTCATTGTGAAGAGACCTGCTTCCAGGTTAGGAACAATAGACTAAAGTTTCTTTAGGCAATGAAACATTTTAATTTATTTCTTCCTAATTAAGATGTATTACCCTTTTATTATATAGGAGGATAGAGGCCTGGTACATGGGTGGGGGCCACCTGGTTTGTCCTGAAGGGATCCTGGGTCAAGGTGGGGTCCTGCTTGGGTGCCTGGCCAGCCTGGGTGAGGGGCTGATGGCTGTTAGCAGGCTGGCCACAGCTCCCATTGACCCAACATCCCAGTGAGGCTGGCTAGAATCAGGTTTCTGGGGTTTATTTATCTTCTATAATTGAAACTTTGTTGCCTTGAGCAGAGGTCAGAGCCTGCCTAGGCAGGCAATTTTCTCAGTTACTCATGAAATGAAACCTCCTGTTTGCTTCAGTTCCATGGCTTCTATAATTAAAACTTTGTTCCCTTGAGAGGAGGCCAGAGCCTGCCTAGGCAGGCAGTTCCTTCCATTGCTGGTGCAATGGAAGCCTCCTGTTTGCTCTAGCTCCATGGCTGCCAGCAGCCATCTTGGTTGGGTTAATTTGCATACAGTCGCTCTGATTGGCTGGTGGGCATGGTTTGGCTTAGGTGTAATGGAGGGTCAATTTACATATTACTCTTTTATTAGATTAGATAAATTCTTTTTTTCTTCCTTTTCTTTTCTTTTTTGTTAATCCTCACCCAAGTATATTTTTCAATTGATTTTTAGGGAGAGTGTAAGAGAGAGGAAAAGACAGAGAGAAACATCAATGTCAGAGAAATACATAGATTGGTTGCCTTCTGCATGGGCCCTCACCAGAGGCTGGGCAGGAAAGGAGCCTGAAATCAAGTTATGTGACCTTGACAAGAATCAAATCCAGGACCCTTTGTTCCGCAGGCTGATGCTAAATCCACTGAGCCAAACCAGTAGGTCTATTTATGGTAAAGTCTTAACAAGTAGTCTGACATAGTTGAATTCCAATAAATTTAATCTCTATGGTTTTCTTAATGTAATCCTCATTTTTTCAGAACTAAGTTTCAGATAACATGTATTGGGGTTTTTTTGTTTGTTTTAAATATATTTTATTTCTTTTTTACAGAGAGGAAGGGAGAAGATAGAGAGTTAGAAACATCAATGAGAGAGAAACATTGATCAGCTACCTCCTGCATATTCCCTACTGGGTATGTGCCTGCAACGAAGGTACGTGCCTTTGACCAGAATCGAACCTGGGACCCTGGAGTCCGCAGGCTGATGCTCTATCCACTGAGCCAAACCAGTTAGGGCAACACTGGGTTTTAACAGCAATCTAAGTCAAAATTATAACATTTGAGGGAGCATATTTCATATAAAATTTTAAACAGAAGTCTTGTTAACTTATGAATGTTGTTTATTTTCTAGTTGTGTTGCCACAGTGTTGTGTTATAATAGACTTGTGTTATGGTAGTTCCTTGGAACCTTGAAAAGGTGGGGTATTTAATAGATTTTAGGTTTGTTTTTTTTTGCATTTTGGGGGTGTTGAACAGTTTTTACCAGCCCAGGTATAACATAACCCTGACTCAGCCATAATAATGTAAATTTAGGTCTAAACAGTTATGTGAATCTGACTATAACTCTAACCCCAAGCAGATGGAAGAATAAGTATGAGAAAGAAAGTATATTCTAATGTATGTTGGCACTTAAATATTTTTGTAGGAAAGAAAGAGAAAACATTTTTTCCAAATGACTTTGAATTCTCTAGGAGAAAACAGAATTGACAATGCAATGATTTCTAAAACTATTTTATTTTAAATATTTTTTAATCCTCACATGAGAATATGTTTTGTTTTGTTTTTATTGACTTTAGAGAGAAAGTGAGAGGGAGAGAGGTGTTTGTCTCTTGAGAAACATCAATTGGTTGTGAACCTTACGTGCTCCAACTAGGGACTGAACCCACAACTCAGACACGTGCCCCGACCAGTAACTGAACCCAAGACCCTTCAGTGCATGGGACGATGATTCAACCAATTGAGCCATACCAGCCAGGGCAAAACTGTTATATTTTTAATTTAGAAATAGATTCTCTTTTATTTTATGATTTTAAAGAACTATTATATGTATACACATACAGATACACACATACTACATAGCCATGCACCCAAGAGACAATATAAAGCTGTTAAGTCTGTCTTTTATGAAGGTGCTATTATGTTATGCTTTAGAGTATTAAAATATAGTATAATAGCTTTATGTATTGATTTAGCAGTTTTCTACATAGACAAAAAAGAAGCCTATATATTAGACAAGCAAAAAAATTCAATTGAATAAACATTTATTGAACACCAATTATATATAAAGTAGTGCAATAACTTCTTGCAGAAGGCATAAATATGAGTAATCCTTCGGTGTAAGAAGTTCACAATTTAATGGATATGATAATGCAGCATATAAATATTTATACCAAACTGCAAAATGGATAAACAAAAAAAAAATGTTGATATGAGCAAAGAAGCTTAAAATAGTCTTATATCTCTTTGTGTCCTATTAGCTTGCTCAGAAAGGAAGTATATGTAAGTTTTTTATTTGTGGTAGTTCTGAATCCACTCCATAATCTTATTATATATTTTTTATCAAATAGTGTATTGTTTGGCAATCAAAAAGAAATTGTGATCCATATATTATGTGTCCACTTAAAAATGATAAAAACTGACCTTGTTTACTGATATGTTGGAAAATATTAAAAGTATTGCTTTAAATCTACTCATCTATTTTGTTTAAAATAGTTTGAATAATAATAAAACCAGTTCATTATGAAAGTCTTTATTTTGCTTCATGCTTATAGTTCTCTAAAAGACTCATGAACTATTGTACTTTGTAAGTATGATCCTGTGTTACTTTCTTTACTTTAACACCTCTTATTTAACATTAAGTATCTAGCTTGAGAGTTACCACCTCCATAAAACCTTTCCTCCTTTAAGCCACTTGTTCTTGCCTTTGCATCAGGTTTTCAGTGCTGCAATGTCACACACCACTGGAGGAGGAAAGGTCTGGGTCTTTTCATCCTTGGTGTTTGTTTTTAAACCAGTTGCTCACACATAACTGCATTCAACAAATGCTTGTGGAATGAAAATAATGGAAGTTATTAAGATCAAAAATGCTAGTAACAGAGGGAAGAGCAGAGAGACTAAAAACCTCAGCCTCCGTGCTGGGTTGCTATTGAGGAAATTAGTGTAAATGCACTATCAATCCTGCATGGCTCAGGACTCAAACACAGCCTGTAAGTATTCTCCCTAAAGGGACCTTTCACATTTGGAGATCAATTCTTAGCTTCAAAAGTTAATTGCTTATAAATCTGTTTTAAAGTATTATTGCAAAAATTAATTATGTGAATTGAGTGACAAAGAATTGAATGGCACCTCCTATAACTACTTCAAATGTAGACATAGATTAATGGTAAGAGATTTTTTAGCAAGACTACTGGAAAAAGTCTCTTCCATAATTAGAAATTCAAATAAAGCATATTCAAGTTCCGTTTGCTCTGCTTCTTCTCATCCATATGCACCTTCACGGATTTATAGGTTTATTTTTTTAAAGTACCCATTTGACAATTATCGATAATGGTGAACACAGGCATAGAGCTCATTTCACAGTCTTTGCCCTTGCAAGTGTGCTCAGTCAGATAAAAAACAACAAAAAACAAAACAACAAAAAACAAAATGACAGGAATGTTACAGTAGTTGAAAATATAAACCACAAAAGCGTGTTAGCATCATCTATAATAATAAAAACGTAATATGCTAATTAGGCCAAATGGCCTTCTGGACGACCTTCCAGACAACCATCCCGACGACCACACTATGACACCCACTGGCACCAGGCCAGTCAAGGCAGGTGCGATGGTGATTGATTGAGGGGCCCAGCCATCACCCCATGATCGCCCCAAAGAGGGAGGCCCAGGCCACTGGCTGCAGTGGGTGGTTGGAGCCTCCCTCTGCGAGGGAAGTCAGGATCATGGGTGCCAGAAGGAAGCTGGTGCTGGCAGCCAGGGGAAGGAAGGCCTACTCTTTCAAGAATTTCGTACATCGGACCTCTACTATAAAATCTAATATAATAAAAGAGAAACATGCAAATTTGACCATTACCACCAGCCAATCAGAGCGGCTGTATGCAAATTAACCCAGCCAAGATGGA
>PVJC01016513.1:0-22529 GCA_004026665.1 Murina feae | reverse complement strand
GAAAAACTAAATAATGTACTTAATCCATAGATGAGTGATACATGGATAACATGGAACATATGACTTTAATATTATTAAAACTATCAAAGTCATACATGCATTACACAAAAAAATCAACTCAAGTAGATAGATTTGGAAGTCCCACCCCAGAGGTGACTTGAACATCACTTGTGGCCTAGTGTGTATCTCTCACTTTGGCCTCTCTCATGTCTGTCACAGGCAGACTCATAGGCACATGTGTATGTCTGCCTGTTGAAATCTGATGTAAGGAGTTTAAAGGGTGGGACCCTCAATACAGACGATTTGTCCATGCATCTCATGTGAGAGGACCCCTGAAGTCTTCACCTGTTGACACATAGAGACCCCTACACTGAATTGAGCAGCTGCTCATCTTCCCTTGTCCACGTGGACCAAGATTGGGTGTCCCATCCCTTCTCCATGGACCTTAGTGTTTCTGAATTTTTCCAGTTATTTTGGGCTCAGGAAGAGACAGCCATTTCCTGACTGACTTCCGGACCTGGGGTCACACTCAGCCCAGTGGTTTCTACCCTGAGATTATGCACATGCTTACATAAAGAATTTTTTTCCTCCATCTAAACTCTAATCCATCTACAAATTCCCTTTCTAATAGCAAAAATACTATTCAGTTAAAAATAGATAAACATGTGAGCTGACAAAGAGCACTTATTGTGAGATTTAATTTATGTGGAATAGGTAGGGGGCAGAAACAAGAATCATATCAGGGGCAAGAGGAGTGGGGAGTGACACTATTACTGCACGATCTTCTTTGAGATGATGGGACATCCTGCAACTAGACAGCAGTGATGCTTACACAGCATCAGAATTTGAAGAATGAACAATAACAGTTAAAATATGAACAAGAACCATTTAAAACATATTTATTACTTGCAATGCATTATACATGACAAGGCTAAAGACAGAAATAAGAAAATGATAGAAACAAGACCACAAAAAAGGAAAATGAAAGAAAAAAAAACAAATAAAATGATGGAGAATATGGGAATTAAATAAAAATAAAACCCAAAAGAAAAGATCAAGAAGTGATAGAGAAGCAAGGTTGTCCTTTAGGACAGGGGAAAAACATTCAACAAGGGGCCCAAGAGCAGGGCCCTCCACAGGCAGCTCCTCCTCTGAGGCAGGAACCAGCATGGGCTCCAGGGCGGGTTCTTCATCCACAGGTGGTGGGGCCTCAGTTTCATCTGGGGCTGAGCCTGGATTCAAAGCTGCAGCCAGGGATGCTGTTACAGGTGGTGAAACTTCTGGAGAGGAATATGCCTCCAGCTCCCCATCACTTGCCTTAGTATAGACTTCAGATGTGACACATCCATCTTCAAGAGCCACATCCACCTCCTTGGCTGGTGCTGTGGTTAAAAGAGGAGGAAAGATCACCCAGGTGCCTGAATTTCCATGAGTACCCCAAAGTGAGAACACAGCTAATGCCTAGGACCCAACATGGGATATGCTACCTACTGGAAGTCCAGCGGAGTGGGGTCTTAGGCACTTTTTGCTCCTAGCCAAGCTCTAAGAATGCTCCTTTTGTGTCTCAAAATGGCCCCTCACAGAAGCACACATGGACATCTCAAAAAATCCCAAAGCTACACCTCCCGACATTCTCACCATTGGACAACTGAGCTAGCCACTCCATGGGCTGTTCCCACAATGAGGTAATAACCAGCATGGGCATCAGCGAGAGATCTTCATACAGGAGTGGTCAGGCCTCAATTTCTTCTGGGGCCGACTATGCCTCCATAGGTGAGGCTGGTGAGGCTGCTGGAGATTTTGAAAGATCTGGAGAGCGATGTACCTCCAGCTGTCCATCATGCACCTCAGGATGGACTTCACATGTCACAATTCCACCTTCAGGAGACAAATCCACCTCCTGGGCTGGTGCTGTGGTTGAAGGAGGAAAAAAGATCACCCAGTTGCCTGCATTTCCATCTGTCTCCCAACGTGAGAACACAGCTAATGCCTAGGACCCAACAAAGGATGTGCTACCCACTGGCACTGCAGCAGAGAGGTGGTCGTACACACTCTTTTCTCCTGGCAAAGCTCTAAGAATGCTCCCTATGTGTATGGCAACAGTAGGTCAACAGAAGCACACATGGACCTCCACTTAACTTCCCATCCCTACACCTTCCCATGTTCTCACCATTGGACATTTGAGCTAGCCACAGGATGGCAGCTCCTCCTCTGAGGTAATAACCATGATGGGCATCTGCCAAAAATCTTCATACAGCAGTGGTCAGGCCTCAGTTTCTTCTGGGGCCAACTCTGCCTCGACAGCTGAGGCTGGGGAGGCTGCTGGAGGTGGTGAAAGTTCTGGAGAGGGATGTACCTCCAGCTCTCTGTCATGCACCTCAGGATGGATCTCACATGTCACACTGCCACTTTCAGGGCTCACATCCACCTCCTCTTCTGCTGCTGGAATTGAAGGACATGAAAAGTTCAACATCTTTTCCATAATTCCCTCAAAGTGAGAACTCAGATAATGCCATGGACCCAACAAAGGATGTGCTGCATTCTAGCAGTCGAGCAGAGTGCTGGTCTCAGGCCATATTTGCTTCCGGCCAGGCTCTAAGTGTGTTCCCTCAGTGTCTGCCAAACGATGCTCCCCAGATGTTCACAAGGACCTCCCTAAACCTTCCCACCCCTACTACTCCCGTATTTCTTACACTTGGGCCTTTGAGATGGCCCATTCACAAGCAGCTTCTCCACTGAGACAGGAATCAACATGGGCTCCTCTGAGGGTTCTTCATCCAATGGTGTTTGGGCCTCCTTTTTGTCTATGGCTGACTCAGGCTCCAAAGCTACAGCTGCATAGGCTGTTGGAGGTGTTGAAAGCTCAGGAGAGGGATATATCTCCAGCTCTCCATCATGCACCTCAGGATGGACTTTAGATATCGCACATCCACCTTCAGAGGCCACCTCCACCTCCTTGGCTGGTGCTGGGGTTGAAGGAGGAGAGCAGGTCACCCAGGTGCCTGCATTTCCATCTGTCCTCCAAAGTGAGAACACAGCTAATGCCTAGGACCCAACATGGGTTATGCTACCTAATGGCAGTCCAGTAGAGAGGGGTCTTAGGCACTCTTTGCTCCTGGACAACCTCTAAGAATGCTCCCTATGTGTCTGGCAACTGTCCTCCCCAGAAGCCCACATGGACTTCTCAAAAATTCTCAACACTGCACCTCCTGACATTCTCACCATTGGACAACTGAGGTAGCCACTCCATGGCAGTTCCCTCTCTGAGGTCATAACCAGCATGGGCATCAGTCAGGGATCTCATACAGGAGTGGTCGGGCCTCAATTTCTTCTGGGGCCGACTCTGCCTCCATAGTTGAGTTTGTTGAGGCTGCTGGAGGTGTTGAAAGCTCTGGAGAGCGATGTACCTCCGGCTCTCCATCATGCACCTCAGGATGGACTTCACATGTCACAATTCCACCTTCAGGAGCCACATCAACCTCCTGGGCGGATGCTGTGCTTGAAGGAGGAGAAAAATCACCCGGGTGCCTGCATTTCCATCTGTACCCCAAAGTGAGAACACAGCTAATGCCTAGGACCCAATAAAGGATGGGCTATCAACTGGCACTCCAGCAGAGAGGTGGTCGTACACACTCTTTTCTCCTGGCCAAGTTCTAAGAATGCTCCCTATGTGTATGGCAACAGCGGGTCATCACAAATACACATGGACCTCCCCTTAACTTTCCATCCCTACACCTTCCCACTTTCTCACCATTTGACATTTGAGCTAGCCACAGGATGGGCAGCTCCTCCTCTGAGGTAATAACCATGATGGCCATCCACCAGGGATCTTCATCCAGCAGTGTCTGGGCCTCAATTTCTTCTGGGGCCAACTCTGCCTCCACAGCTGAGGATGGGGAGGCTGTTGGAGGTGGTGGAAGTTCTGGAGAGGGATGTACTTCCAGCTCCCCATCATGGCACCTCAGGATGGAGCTCACATGTCGCACTTCCACCTTCAGGCCTCACATGTACTTCCTTTTCTGCTGATGAGATTGAAGGACATGAAAAGATCACCAAGAGCGTCCTTTTCTATCCTTCGCCCAAAGTGAGAACACAGCTAATGCCTAGGACCCAACAAAGGATGAGCTACCTACTGGTTGTCCATCAAAGGGGTTACCTTAGGTAATCTTTGCTCCTGGCCAGGCTCTAAGGGTGCTCTCTATGTTTCTGGTAAATGACGCTCCCCACAAGCTTACATGGACCTCGCCAAAATTGCCCACTCTTACACCTCCCCACTTTCTCACCCTTGGGCCTTTGAGCTGGCCCATTCACAGGCAGCAACTCCAGTGAGGCAGGAACCAGCCTAGGCTCTTTGGAGGATTCTTCCCCCAGTGCTGGTGTGGCTTCAGTTCCTACTGGGGCTGACCCTGACTTCAAAGCTTCAGCCAGGGATGCTGTTGCAGGTAGTGAAATCTCTGGAGAGAAATATGCCTCCTGCTCCGCATTACATGTTTTAGTATAGATTTCAGATGTGATACATCCACCTTCAAGAGCCACATCCACCTCCTGTGCTAGTGCTGTGGTTGAAGTAGGAGAAGAGATCATCCAGGTGCCTTCATTTCCATCAGTCCCCCAAAGAGAGAACACAGCTAAGGACTGGGACCCAACAAAGGCTGTGCTGCATTCTAATAGTCCAGCAGAGGGCTGATCTCAGGCAGTGTTTGATTCTTGCTAGGCTCTAAGGGTGTTCCCTCAGTGTGTGTCAAATGATGCTTCCCAGATGTTCACATGGACCTCCCCAAATATTCCCACGCCTACAACTCCCCACTTTCTTACCCTTGGGCCCTTGTGATGGCCTATCCACAGGTAGCTCCCCCACTGAGACATGAATCAGCACGGGATCCTGTAAGGGTTCTTCATCCAGTGGTGTTTGGGCCTCCTTTTTCTCTGTGGCAGAGTCAGGCTCCAAAGCTGCAGATATGGAGGCTGTTGGAGGTATAGAAAGCTCGAGAGAGGGAGAGGGGCATATCTCCATCTCTCCATCATGCACCTCAGGATGGACTTCAGATGTCACACATCTGCCTTCAGAGGCCACATCCACCTCCTTAGCTGGTGATGGGGATGAAGGAGGAGAGAAGATCAACCAGGTGCCTGCATTTCCATCAGTCCCCCAAAGTGAGAACACAGCAAATGCCTTGGACCCAACAAAGAATGTGCTGCATTCTAGCAGTCCACCAGAGGGTTGGTCTCAGGCGGTGTTTGATCCTGGCCAGGCTCTAAGGGTGCTCCCTCAGTGACTGCCAAAGAACGCACCCCACATGTTCTCATGGACCTCCCCAAATAATCCCACCCCTACGACTCCACACTTTCTTACCCTTGGGCCTTGAGCTAGCTCATCCACAAGCAGCTCCACCACTGAGACATGAATCAGCACGGGCTCCTATGAGGGTTTTCATCCAGTGCTATTCTGGCCTCCTTTTTATCTGTGGCTGCCTCAGGCTCCAAAGCTGCAGCTGCGGAGTCTGTTGGAGGTGTTGAAAGCTCAGGAGATGGATATATCTCCAGCTCTCGATCATGCACATGAGGATGGACTTCAGATATTATACATCCAGCTTCAGGCGCCAGCTCCACTTCCTTGGCTGGTGCTGGGGTTGTAGAAGGAGAGAAGGTCACCCAGGTGCCTGTATTTCCATCTATACTCCAAAGTGAGAACACAGCTAATGCCTAGGTCCCAACATGGTATATGCTACCAACTGGTATTCCAACAGAGAGGAGTCTTAGGCAATCTTTGCTCCTGGCCTACCTCTATGAATGCTCCTTATGTGTCTGGCAACTACCCTCTTCAGATGCACACATGGACTTCTCAAAAATTCCCAACCTTACACCTCCTGACATTCTCACCATTGGACAATTGAGCTAGCCATTCAATGGGCACATCCTTCTCTGAGGTAATAACCAGCATGGGATTCAGCCAAGGATCTTCATACAGGAATGGTCAGGCCTAAATTTCTTCTGGGGCCAACTCTGCCTCCATAGGTGAGACTGGTGAGGCTGCTGGAGGTTTTGAAAGCTCTGGAGAGCGATGTACCTCCAGCTCTTCATTATGCACCTGAGGATGGACTTCACATGTCACACTTACACCTTCAGAAGCCACATCCACCTACTGGGTGGATGCTGTGGTTGAAGAAGGAGAAAAATCACCCAGGTGCCTGCATTTCCATCTGTCTCCCAAAGTGAGAACAAAGCTAATGCCTAGGACCCAACAAAGATGTGCTACCCACTGGCAATCCAGCAGAGAGGTGGTGTTACACACTCTTTTCTACTGGCCAATATCTAAGAATGCTCCCTATGTGTATGGCAAAGCAGGTCATCACAAGCCCCCATGGACCATACCTTAACTTCCCATCATTGCATCTTTCCACGTTCTCACCATTGGACATTTGAGCTAGCCAAAGGATGGGCTGCTCCTCCTTTGAGGTAATAAGAATGATGTGCATCTGCCAGGGACCTTCATGCAGCAGTGGTCGGGCCTCAATTTCTTCTGGGGCCAACTCTGCCTCCACAGCTGAGGCTGGGGAGGCTGCTGGAGGTGGTGAAATTTCTGGGGAGGGATGTACCTCCAGCTCTCCATCATGCACCTCAGGATGGAGCTCACATGTCACACTTCCACTTTCAGGCCTCACATCCACCTCCTGGTCTGGCGCTGGGATTGAAGGAAACGAAAGGGTCATCAAGTGCCACCTTTTCCATCTTACCCTCAAAGTGAGAACACAGCTAACGCCATGGACCCAACAAAGGATGTGCTGCAATCTAGCGGTCCAGCAGAGGGCTGATCTCAGGCAGTGTTTGCTCCTGGCCAAGATGTAAGGGTGCTCCCTCAGTGACTGCGAAAGAACATTCCCCAGATGTTCACATGGACCTCCCCAAACCTTTCCACCCCTATGACTTCACACTTTCTTACACTTGGGCCCTGGATCTGGCCCATCCACAGGCTGCTCCTCCACTGAGACATGAATCAGCACGGGCTCCTCTGAGGGTTCTTCATCCAGTGGTGTTCTGGCCTCCTTTTTGTCTGTGGCTGACTCAGGCTCCAAAGATGCAGCTGCGGAGGGTGTTGCAAGTGCTGAAACCTCAGGATATGGATATATCTCCAGCTCTCCAACATGCACCTCAGGATGGACTTCAGATGTCACATAACCACCTTCAGAGGCCACCTCCACCTCCTTGGCTGGTGCTGGGGTTGTAGGAGAAGAGCAGGTCTCCCAGGTGCCTGCATTTCCATTTGTACCGCAAAGTGAGAACACAGCTAATGCCTAGGACCCAACATGGGATATGCTACCTACTGGCAGTCTAGCAGAGTGGTCTTAGGCACTCTTTGCTCCTGGCCAACCTCCAATAATGTTCCTTATGTGTCTGGCAACATCACTCCCCCGAAGCCCACATGTACTTCTCAAAAATACCCAACCCTGCACCTCCCGATATTCTCCCCATTGGACAATTGAGCTAGCCCGTTCATGGGCAGCTCCTCCTCTGAGGTAATAAAGAGGATGGCCATCCACAAGGATCTTCACCCAGCAGTGGCAGGACCTTAATTTCTTCTGGAGCCAACTCTGCCTGCAGAGCTGAGGCTGGGGAGGCTACTGGAGTTGGTCAAAGTGCTGGAGAGGGATGTACCTCTAGCTCCCCATCATGCACTTCAGAATGTAGGTCACATGTCGCACTTCCACCTTCAGTCCTCACATGTACCTCTTCTTCTGTTGCTGAGATTGAATGACATGAAAAAATCACCAAGAGCCTCCTTTTCCAACCTTCCCCCAAAGTGAGAACACAGCTAATGCCTAGGACCCAACATGGAATATGCTACCTACTGGCAGTCTAGCAGAGTGGGTCTTAGGCACACTTTGCTCCTGGCCAACCTCTAATAATGTTGCTTATGTGTCTGGCAACAGCACTCCCCCGAAGACCCCATGGACCTCTCAAAAATTCCCAACCCTGCACCTCCCGACATTCTCTCCATTGGACAATTGAGCTAGCCACTCCATGGGCAGCACCTCCTCTGAGGTAATAAGAATGATGTGCATCAACGAGAGACCTTCATCCAGCAGTGGTCAGGCCTCAATTTCTTCTGGGGCCAACTCTGCCTCTACAGCTGAGGCTGGGGAGGCTGCTGGAGGTGGTGAAATTTCTGGGGAGGGATGTACCTCCAGCTGTCCATCATGCATCTCAGGATGGAGCTCACATGTCACACTTCCACTTTCAGGCCTCACATCCCCCTCCTGGTCTGGGGCTGAGATTGAAGTACATGAAAACATCATCAAGTGCCACCTTTTCCATTTTTCCCTCGAAATGAGAACACAGCTCACGCCATGTACCCAACAAAGCATGTGCTGCAATCTAGCAGTCCATCAGAAGGCTGATCTCAGGCGTTGTTTGCTCCTGGCCAGGCTCCAAGGGTGCTCCCTCAGTGATTGCCAAAGAACGTTCCGCAGATGTTCACATGGACCTCCCCAAACCTTTCCACAACTATGACTCCACATTTTCTTACACTTGGGCCCTTGTTCTGGCCCATCACAGGCTGTTCCTCCACTGAGAAATGAATCAGCACGGCTCCTGTGAGGGTTCTTCATCCAGTGGTGTTCTGGTCTCCTTTTTGTCTGTAGCTGACTCAGGCTCCAAAGCTGCAGCTTCGGAGGCTATTGGAGGTGTTGAAACCTCAGGATATGGATATATCTCCAGCTCTCCATCATGCACCTCAGGATGGACTTCAGATGTCACACATCCACCTTCAGAGGCCACCTCCACCTCCTTAGCTGGTGCTGGGGTTGAAGGAGGAGAGCAGGTCACCCAGGTGCCTGCATTTTCATCTGTACCCCAAAGTGAGAACACAGCTAATGCCTAGGACCCAACATGGGATATGTTACCTACTGGCAGCCCAGCAGAGTGGGTGTTAGGCCCTCTTTGCTCTTGGCCAACCTCTAAAAATGTTCCTTATGTGTCTGGCAATGGCGCTCCCCCGAAGGCCACATGGACTCCTCAAAAATTCCCAACCCTGCACCTCCCGACATTCTCACCATTGGACAATTGAGCTAGCCACTCCATGGGCAGCTCCTCCTCTGAGGTAATAACTAGGATGGCCATCCTCACGGGATCTTCATCCAGCAGTGGCTGGGCCTTAATTTCTCCTGGAGCCAACTACACCTCCACAGCTGAGGCTGGGGAGGCTGATGGAGGTGCTGAAATTTCTGGAGAGAGATGTACCTCTAGCTCCCCATCATGCACCTCAGAATGGAGGCCACATGTCCCACTTCCAGCTTCAGTCCTCACATGTACCTCTTCTTCAGCTGCTCAGATTGAAGGACATGAAAAAATCACCAAGAGCCTCCTTTTCCAACCTTCCCCCAAACTGAGAACACAGCTAATGCCTAGGACCCAACATGTAAAATGCTACCTAAGGGAAGTCCAGCAGAGAGGGGTCTTCGGCACTGTGTGCTGCTGGACAACCTCTAAGAATGCTCCTTATGTGTCTGGCAATTGCCCTCCCCAGAAGCTCACATGCACTTCTCAAATATTCCCAACCCTGCACCTCCTGACATTCTCACCATTGGACATTTGAGCTGGCCACAGGATGGGCAGCTCCTCCTTTGAGGTAATAAGAATGATGCACATCTGCCAGGGATCTTCATCCAGCCGTGGTCAGGCCTCAATTTCTTCTGGGGCCAACTCTGCCTCCACAGATGTGGCTGCGGAGGCTGCTGGAGGTGGTGAAAATTCTGGAGAGGGATTTACCTCCAGCTCTCCATCATGCATCTCAGGATGGAGCTCACATGTCACACTTTCATTTTCAGGCCTCACATCCACCACCTGGTCTGGTGCTGGGATTGAAGGACAGGAAAAGGTCATCAAGTGCCACCTTTTCCATCTTTCCCTCAAAGTGAGAACACAGCTCACGCCATGTACCCAACAAAGGATGTGCTGCAATCTAGCAGTGCATCAGAAGGCTGATCTCAGGCGGTGTTTGCTCCCGGCTAGGCTCTAAGGGTGCTCCCTCAGCGACTGCCAAAGAACGTTCCCCAGATGTTCACATGGACCTGCCCAATCCTTTACACCCCCATGATTCCACATTTTCTTAGACTTGGGCCCTTGTTCTGGCCCATCATAGGCTGTTCCTCCACTGAGACATGAATCAGCACAGGCTCCTGTGAGGGTTCTTCATCCAGTGGTGTTCTGGTCTCCTTTTTGTCTGTGGCTGACTCAGGCTCCAAAGCTGCAGCTGCGGAGGCTATTGGAGGTGTTGAAACCTCAGGATATGGATATATCTCCAGCTCTCCATCATGCACCTCAGGATGGACTTCAGATGTCACACATCCACCTTCAGAGGCCACCTCCACCTCCTTAGCTGATGCTGGGGTTGAAGGAGGAGAGCAGGTCACCCAGGTGCCTGCATTTTCATCTGTACCCCAAAGTGAGAACACAGCTAATGCCTAGGACCCAACATGGGATATGTTACCTACTGGCAGCCCACCAGAGTAGGTCTTAGGCCCTCTTTGCTCTTGGCCAACCTCTAAGAAAGTTCCTTATGTGTCTGGCAATGGCGCTCCCCCGAAGGCCACATGAACTTCTCAAAAATTCCCAACCCTGCACCTCCCGACATTCTCACCATTGGACAATTGAGCTAGCCACTCCATGGGCAGCTCCTCCTCTGAGGTAATAACTAGGATGGCCATCCTCTCGGGATCTTCACCCATCTGTGGCTGGGCCTTAATTTCTTCTGGAGCCAACTACGCCTCCACAGCTGAGTCTGGGGAGGCTGCTGGAGGTGGTGAAAATTCTGGAGAGGGATGTACCTCTAGCTCCCCATCATGCACCTCAGAATGGAGGTCACATGTCCCACTTCCAGCTTCAGTCCTCACATGTACCTCTTCTTCAGCTGCTCAGATTGAAGGACATGAAAAAATCACCAAGAGCCTCCTTTTCCAACCTTCCCCCAAACTGAGAACACAGCTAATGCCTAGGACCCAACATGTAATATGCTACCTAAGGGAAGTCCAGCAGAGAGGGGTCTTAGGCACTGTGTGCTGCTGGACAACCTCTAAGAATGCTCCTTTGTGTCTAGCAATTGCCCTCCCCAGAAGCCAACATGGAATTCTCAAAAATTCCCAACCCTGCACCTCCTGACATTCTCACCATTGGACATTTCAGCTAGCCACAGGATGGGCTGCTCCTCCTTTGAGGTAATAAGAATGATGTGAATCAACCTGGGACCTTCATCCAGCAGTGATCAGGCCTCAATTTCTTTTGGGGCCAACTCTGCCTCCACAGCTGAGGCTGGGAAGGCTGCTGGAGGTGGTGAATTTTCTGGGGAGGGATGTACCTCCAGCTGTCCATCATGCATCTCAGGATGGAGCTCACATGTCACACTTCCACTTTCAGGCCTCACATCCACCTCCTGGTCTGGTGCTGGGTTTGAAGGACACGAAAAGGTCATCAAGAGCCACCCTTTCCATTTTTCCCTCGAAGTGAGAACACAGCTCACGCCATGTACCCAACAAAGGATATGCTGCAATCTAGCAGTCCAGCAGAAGGCTGATCTCAGACGGTGTTTGCTCCCAGCATGGCTCTAAGGGTGCTCCCTCAGTGACTGCCAAAGAACGTTCCCCCGATGTTCACATGAACCTCCCCAAACCTTTCCACCCATATGACTCCACATTTTCTTACACTTGGGCCCTTGATCTGGCCCATCACAGGCTGTTTCTCCACTGAGACATGAATCAGCACGGGCTCCTGTGAGGGTTCTTCCAGTGGTGTTCTGGCCTCCTTTTTGTATGTGGCTGACTCAGGCTCCAAAGCTGCAGCTGCGGAGGCTGTTGGAACTGTTGAAACCTCAGGATATGGATAGACCTCCAGCTCTCCAACATGCACCTTAGGATGGACTTCATATGTCACCCATCCACCTTCAGAGGCCACCTCTACCTCCTTTGCTGGTGCTGGGGTTGAAGGAGGACAGCAGGTCACCCAGGTGCCTGCATTTTCATCTGTACCCCAAAATGAGAACACAGCTAATGCCTAGGACCCAACATGGGATATGTTACCTACTGGCAGCCCAGCAGGGTGGGTCTTAGGCACTCTTTGCTCCTGGCCAACCTCTAAGAATGTTCCCTATGTGTCTGGCAACGGCCCTCTCCCAAAGCCCACAAGGACTTCTCAAAAATTCTCAACCCTGCACCTCCCGACATTCTCACCATTGGACAATTGACCTAGCCACTCCATTGGCAGCTCCTCCTCTGAGGTAATAACGGGCATGGCCATCCGCAAGGAATCTTCACCCAGCAGTGGCGGGGCCTTAATTTCTTCTGGAGCCAACTCTGCCTCCACAGCTGAGGCTTGGGAGGCTGCTGGAGGTGGTGAAAATTCTGGAGAGGGATTTACCGCCCGCTCCTCATCATGCATCTCAGAATGGAAGTCACATGTCACACTTCCACCTTCAGTCCTCACATGTACCTCTTCTTCTGCTGCTGAGATTGAAGGACATGAAAAAATCACCAAGAGCCTTCTTTTCCAACCTTCCCTCAAAGTGAGAACACGGCTAATGCCTAGGACCCAACATGGGATATGCTAACTAATGGCAGTCCAGCAGAGAGGGGTCTTAGGCACTCGTGCTCCTAGACAACTCTAAGAATGCTCCTTTGTGTCTGGCAATTGTCCTCCCCAGAAGCCCACATGCACTTCTTAAAACATCCCAAACCTGCACCTGCTGAAATTCTCACCATTGGACATTTGAGCTAGCCACAGGATGGGCAGCTCCTCCTTTGAGGTAATAAGAATGATGTGCATCCACCAGGGACCTTCATCCAGCAGTGGTCGGACCTCAATTTCTTCTGGGGCCAACTCTGCCTCCACAGCTGAGGCTGGGGAGGCGGCTGGAGGTGGCGAAATTTCTGGAGAGGGATGTACCTCCGGCTCTCCTTCATGCACCTCAGGAAGGAGCTCACATGTCACACATCCACCTTCAGAGGCCACCTCCACCTCCTTGGCTGGTCCTGGGGTTGAAGGAGGAGAGCAGGTCACCCAGGTTCCTGCATCTCCATCTGTCCCCCAAAGTGAGAGCACAGCTAATGCCTAGGACCCAACAAAGGATGAGCTACTCACTGGTAGTCCATCAAAGGTGTTGCCTTACGTAGTTTTTGCTCCGTATCGGGCTCTACGGGTTCTCCCTAAGTATTGGCCAAAGGACGCTCCCCACATGTTCACATGGACCTCCCAACCTTCCCACACGTATGGCTCCCCACTTTGTTACACTTGGGCTCTTGAGCTAGCGCATCCACAGCCAGCTCCTCCACTGAGAAATGAATTAGCGCGGGCTCCTGTGACGGTTCTTCATCCAGTGCTGTTTCGGTCTCAGTCTTGACTGTGGCTGACTTAGGCTCCCAAGCTGCAGGTGCGGAGGCTATTGGAGGTGTTGAAAGCTCGGGAGACCGATATATCTCCAGCTCTCCATTATGCTCCTCAGGATGGACTTTAGATGTCACACATCCACCTTCAGAGGCCACATCCACCTCCTTGGCTGTTGCTGGGGATGAAGGAGGAGACAAGGTCACCCAGGTGCCTGCATTTCCATCTGTCCTCCAAAGTGAGAACAGAGCTAATGCCTAGGACCCAATATGGGTTATGCTACCTAATGGCAAGGCTGCAGAGAGGGGTCTTAGGCACTGTTTGATCCTGGACAACCTCTAAGAATGCTCCTTATGTGTCTGGCATTTGCCCTCCCCAGAAGCTCACATGCACTTCTGAAAAATTCCCAACCCTGCGCCTCCTGACATTCTCACCATTGGACATTTGAGTTATCCATCAGATGGGAAGCTCCTCCTCTGAGTTAATAACAATGATGTGCATCCGCCAGGGACCTTCATTCAGCAGTGTTCGAAGCTCAATTTCTTCTGGGGCCAACTCTCCCTCCACAGCTGAGGCTGGGGAGGCTGCTGGAGTGGTGAAATTTCTGGAGAGGGATGTACCTCTATCTCTCCATCATGCAGCTCAGGATGGAGCTCACATATCACACTTCCACTTTCAGTCCTTACATACACCTCCTGGTCTGGTGCTGGGATTGAAGGACACGAAAAGGTCACCAAGTGCCACCTTTTATATCTTTCCCTCAAAGTGAGAACACAGCTAACGCCATGGACCCAACAAAGTATGTGCTGCAATCTAGCAGTCGAGCAGAGGGCTGATCTCAGGAGGTGTTTGCTCCTGGCCAGGCTCTAAGGGTGCTCCCTCAGTGACTGCCAAAGAACGTTCCCCAGATGTTCACTTGGAACTCCCCAAACCTTTCCATCCATATAAATTTACATTTTCATACACTTCGGCCCTTGATCTAGCCCATCACAGGCTGTTCCTCCACCGAGACATGAATCAGCACGGGCTCCTGTCAGCGTTCTTCATCCAGTGGTGTTCTGCCCTCCCTTTTTTCTTTGGCTGACTCAGGCTCCAAAGCTGCAGCTGCAGAGTCTGTTGGAGGTGTTGAAAGCTCGGGTCACTGATATATCTCCAGCTCTCCATCATGCACCTCAGGATGGACTTCAGATGTCACACATCCACCTTCAGAGGCCACCTCCACCTCCTTGGCTGGTGCTGGGATTGAAGGAGGAGAGCAGTTCACCCAGGTGCCTGCATTTCCTACTGTACCCCAAAGTGAGAACACAGCTAATGCCTAAGACCCAACATGGGATATACTACCTACTGGCAGTCCAGCACAGAGGGGTCTTAAGCACTCTTTGCTCCTGGCCAACCTCTAAGAATGCTCCTTGTGTGTCTGGCAACAGCCGTCCCCCGAAGCCCATACGGACTTCTCAAAAATTCCCAACCCTGCACCTCCCGACATTCTCACCATTGGACAATTGAGCTAGCCAGTCAATGGGCAGGTCCTCCTCTCAGGTAATAACTGTGATGGTCATTTCGCCAGGGATCTTCACCCAGCAGTGGCGGGGCCTTAATTTCTTCTGGAGTCAACTCTGCCTCCAAGCTGAGGCAGGGGGGCTGCTGGAGGTGGTGAAAGTTCGGGAGAGGGATGTACCTCTAGCTCTCAAACATGCACCTCAGAATGAAGCTCACATGTTGCACTTCCACCTTCAGTCCTCACATGTACCTCCTCTTCTGCTGCTGAGATTGAAGGACATGAAAAAATCACCAAGAGGCTCCTTTTCCACCTTCCCCCAAAGTGAGAACACAGCTAATGCCTAGGACCCAACAAAGGATGAGCTATCCACTGGTAGTCCATCAAAGAGGTTGCCTTAGTTAGTATTTGCTCCTTTCCGGGCTCTATGGGTGCTCCCTAAGTATCTGCCAAAGGAGGCTGCCCACATGTTCGCATGGACCTCCCCAACCTTCCCACACGTATAATTCCCCACTTTCTTACACTTGGGGCCTTGAGCTAGCCCATCCAAAGCCAGCTCCTCCACTGAGAAATGAATTAGCGCGGGCTCCTGTGACGGTTCTTCATCCAGTGCTGTTTGGGCCTCAGTCTTGACTGTGGCTGACTCAGGCTCCAAAGCTGCAGCTGTGGAGGCTGTTGGAACTGTTGAAACCTTGGGAGACTGATATATCTCCAGCTCTCCATCATGCTCCTCAGGATCGACCTTAGATATCGCACATCCACCTTCAGAGCCCACCTCCACCTCCTTGGCTGATGCTTTAGATGAAGGAGGAGACAAGGTCACCCAGGTGCCTGCATTTCCATCTGTCCTCCAAAGTGAGAACACAGCTAAAGCCTAGGCCGCAACATGGGTTATGCTACCTAATGGCAGTCCAGCAGAGAGGGGTGTTAGGCACTGTTTGATCCTGGACAACCTCTAAGAATGCTCCTTATGTGTCTGGCAATGGCCCTCCCCTGAAGCCCACATGGACTTCTCAAAAATTCCCAACCCTGCACCTCCCGACATTCTCACCATTGGACAATTGAGCTAGCCACTCCATTGGCAGCTCCTCCTCTGAGGTAATAATGATAATGGCCATCCGCAAGGGATCTTCACCCAGCAGTGGCGGGGCCTTAATTTTTTCTGGAGCCAACTCTGCCTCCACAGCTGAGGCAGAGGAGGCTCCTGGAGGTGGTGAAACTTCTGGAGAGGGATGTACCTCTAGCTCCCAATCATGCACCTCATAATGGAGCTCACATGTTGCACTTCCACCTTCAGTCCTCACATGTACCTCCTCTTCTGCTGCTGAGATTGAAGGACATGAAAAATCACCAAGAGGCTCCTTTTCCACCTCCCCCAAAGTGAGAACACAGCTAATGCCTAGGACCCAACAAAGGATGAGCTACCCACTGGTAGTCCATCAAAGGGGTTGCCTTAGGTAGTCTTTGCTTCTTTCCACTCTCTAAGGGTGCTCCCTAAGTATCTGCCAAAGGGCGCTTCCCTCATGGTCACATGGAACTCCCTAACCTTCTCACACGTATGACTCCCCACTTTCTTACACTTGGGCCCTTGAGCTAGCCCAGCCACAGCCAGCTCCTCCACTGAGAAATGAATCAGCACGGGTTCCTGTGAGGGTTCTTCATCTAGTGCTGTTTGGGACTCAGTCTTGACTGTGGCTGACTCAAGCTCCAAAGCTGCAGCTGTGGAGGATGTTGGAGGTGTTGAAAGCTTGGGAGACAGATATATCTCCAGCTCTCCATCATGCTCCTCAGGATGGACTTTAGATGTTGCACATCCACCTTCAGAGGCCACCTTCACCTCCTTAGCTGTTGCTGGGGTTGAAGGAGGAGAGAAGGCCACCCAGGTGCCTGAAATTCCATCTGTACTCCAAAGTGAGAACACAGCTAATGCCTAAGACTCAACATGGGATATGCTACCTACTGGCAGTCCAGCAGAGAGGGGTCTTAGGCACTCTTTTCTCCTGGACAACCTCTAAGAATGCTCCTTATGTGTCTGGCAATTGCCCTCTCCCGAAGCCCACATGGACTTCTCAAAAATTCCCAACGCTGCACCTCCTGACATTCTCACCATTGGACAATTGAGGTAGCCACTCCATGGGCAGTTCCCTCTCTGAGGTCATAACCAGCATGGGCATCAGCCAGGGATCTTCATACAGGAGTGGTCGGGCCTCAATTTCTTCTGGGGCCGACTCTGCCTCCATAGTTGAGGCTGGTGAGGCTGCTGGAGGTGTTGAAAGCTCTGGAGAGTGATGTACCTCCAGCTCTTCATCATGCACCTCAGGGTGGACTTCACATGTCACACTTCTACCTTCAGGAGCCACATCGACCTCCTGGGCAGATGCTGTGGTTGAAGGAGAAAAATCACCCAGGTGCCTGCATTTCCATCTGTCTCCCAAAGTGAGAACACCGCTAATGCCTAGGACCCAACAAAGGATGGGCTACCCACTGCCACTCCAGCAGAGAGGTGATCGTACACACTCTTTTGTCCTGGCCAAACTCTGAGAATCCTCCCTATGTGTATGGCAAAGCGGGTCATCACAAGTCTCCATGGACCTCGCCTTAACTTTCCATCCCTACACCTTTCCACATTCTCACCATTGGACATTTGAGCTAGCCACAGGATGTGCAGCTCCTCCTCCGAGGTAATAAGGATGATGGGCATCCGCCAGGGATCTTCATCCAGCAGTGGCCGGACCTCAATTTCTTCTGGGGCCAATTCTGCCTCCACAGCTCTGGCTGGGGAGGCTGATGGAGGTGGTGATAGTTCTGGAGAGGGATGTACCTCCAGCTCTCCATCATGCACCTCAAGATGGAGCTCACCTGTCGCACTTTCACATTCAGGCCTCATATGTACCTCCTCTTCTGTTGCTGATATTGAAGAACATGAAAAGATCACCAAGAGCCTCCTTTTCCATCTTTCCCCCAAAGTGAGAACACAGTGAATGCCTAGTTCCCAACCAAGCATAAGCTACTACTGGTAATGCTCAAAGGGGTTACCTTCAGTAGTCTTTGCTCCTGGCCAGGCTCTAAGGGTGCTCTCTATGTTTCTGGTAAATGACACTCTTCACAAGCTTACATGGATCTCGCCAAAATTTCCCACTCCTACACCTCCCCACTTTCTCACTCTTGGGCCTTTGAGCTGGCCCCTTCACAAGCAGCTTTCCCAGTGAAGCAGGACCCAGCCTCGGCTCCTTGGAGCATTCTTCCTCCAGTGCTGGTGGAGCCTCAGTTTCTTCTGGGGCTGACCCTGGCTTCAAAGCTGCAACCAGGATTGCTGTTGTAGGTTGTGAAATCTCTGGAGAGGAATATGCCTCCACCTCCGCATCACATGTTTTGTATAGACTTCAGATGTGACACATCCACCTTCTAGAGCCACATCCACCTCCTGTGCTGGTGCTGTGGTTGAAGAAGAGATCACCCAGGTGCCTGCATTTACATCAGTCCCCCAAAGAGAGAACACAGTTAATGCCTTGGACCCAACAAAGAATGTTCTGCATTCAAGTAGTCCAGCAGAGGTTTGGTCTCAGGCGGTGTTTGCTCCTGGCCAGGCTCTAAGGGTGCTCCCTCAGTGACTGCCAAAGAACGCTCCCCACATGTCCTCATGGACCTCCCCAAATTTTCCCACTCCTATGACTCCCCACTTTCTTACCCTTGGACCCTTGAGCTAGCTCATCCGTAGGCACCTCCTCCACTGAGACAGGAATCAGCACGGGCTCCTGTGAGGGGTCTTTATACAGTGGTGTTTGGGCCTACTTTTTGTCTGTGGCTGACTCAGGCTCCAAAGCTGCAGCTGCGGAGGATGTTGGAGGTGTTGAAAGCTCAGGAGAGGGATATATCTCCAGCTCTCCATCATGCACTTCAGGATGTACTTCAGATGTTACACCTCCTTGGCTGGTGCTATTGTTGAAGGAGGAGAGAAGGTCACCAAGGTGCCTGCATTTCCATCAGTCCCCCAAAGTGAAAACACAGCTAATGCCTGGGACCAACATGGGATATGCTACCTACTGGCAGTCCAGCAGAGAGGGGTCTTAGGCACTCTTTGCTCCTGGACAACCTCTAAGAATGCTCCTTATGTGTCTGGCAACGGCCCTCCCCTGAAGCCCACATGGACTTCTCAAAAATTCCAAACCCTACACCTCCTGACATTCTCACCATTGGACAATTGAGGTAGCCACTCCATGGGCAATTCCTTCTCTGAGGTAATAACCAGCATGGGCATCAGCCAGGGATCTTCATACAGGAGTGGTCAGGCCTCAATTTCTTCTGGGACCCACTCTGCCTCCACAGGTGAGACTGGTGAGGCTGCTGGACGTGTTGAAAGCTCTGGAGAGTGGTGTACCTCCAGCTCTCCATCATGCACCTCAGGATGGACTTCACATGTCACACTTCGACCTTCAGGAGCCACATCGACCTCCTGGGTGGGTTCTGTAGTTGAAGGAGGAGAAAAATCACCCAGGTGCCTTCATTTCTATCTGTCTCCCAAAGTGAGAACAAAGCTAATGCCTAGGACCCAACAAAGGATGTGCTACCCACTGGCACTCCAGCAGAGACTTGGACTTAGACACTCTTTTCTCCTGGCCAAGCTCTAAGAATACTCCCTATGTGTATGGCACACCAGGTCATCACAAGCACACATGGACCACCCCTTAACTTCCCATTCCTACACCTTCCCATGTTCTCACCATTGGACATTTTAGCTAGCCACAGGATGGGCAGCTCCTCCTCTGAGGTAATAACCATGATGGGCATCCGCCAGGGACCTTCATCCAGCAGTGGTCGGGCCTCAATTTCTTCCGGGGCCAACTCTGCCTCCACAGCTGAGGCTGAGGAGGCTGCTGGAGGTGGTGAAATTTCTGGAGAGGGATGTACCTCCAGCTCTCCATCATGCATCTCAGGATGGAGCTCACATGTCACACTTCCACTTTCATGCCTCACATGTACCTTCTCTTCTGCTGCTGAGATTGAAGGACATGAAAAGATCACCACGAGCCTCCTTTTCCATCCTTCCCCCTAATTGAGAACACAGCTAATACCTTGGGACCCAACAAAGGATGAGCTACGCACTGGTAGTCCATCAAAGGGGTTGCCTTAGGTAGTCTTTGCTCCTGTCCAGGCTCTAAGGGTGCTCCCTAAGTATCTGCCAAAGGACGCTCCCCAGATGTTCACATGGACCTCCCTAACCTTTCCACATGTATGACTCCCCACTTTCTTACACTTGGGCCCTGGATCTGGCCCATCCACAGGCAGCTCCTCTACTGAGACATGAATCAGCACGGGCTCCTGTGAGGGTTCTTCATCCAGTTGTTTTTGGGCCTCAGTCTTGTCTGTGGCTGACTCAGGTCCAGGTGGAGCAAGAGCTGGTGGAGGAGGACTCCTACAATATGTCCAGCATTGAGGAGTCAGTCATTTACACCACGGAGGGCCAGGGCAGGCCTGAAGTGAGTGTGGCCACCTGGGGGTCTGGGGAGTCAGGGCCCGTGGGTGAATGGAGGAGGACACCTGCACTGAATCCGCCCAGGCCCAACAAGCTCCTACCCTCAAAGCCACTCAGTCCCAACACCCGGATGGCAATTTTCAACCATGTCTTGCAGTGCTATGGCCGTGCAAGTAACACCAGGGGAGAATACCTGGAGCCCAAGGAGGCAGATTCCAATGGTGAGAGGGTGGGGAGATGTGGGTGGAAAAGGCCATACTAGCTTATGTGAAGAGATTATTGCCAGACACACAGGGATCACCCCAGAACATGGCCAGGAGCAAAGAGTGGCCTCCGACCACCCATGTGTTGGACTCTGGGCAAGGAGGAGGTCCTGTGGTGAGTCCTGGGCTATGCCTACTGTTCTGTCTTTGATGGACACATGGAAATACAAACATGTGGGTGAGTTTTTCTCCTCTCCCAACTCCAGCACCAGCCCAAGGAAGTGGATGTGGCTCCTCCTGTCACACCCAAAGTCCATCCTAGTGAGCAGGATTCAGAGCTAGAGGCATGTCCATCTCTAGAGCTTCCACCACCTCCAGCAGCCTCTCCAGCTGCAGCTGTGGAGCCAGGGCCAGCCTCAGACAAAACTGAGGCCCCACCACCGCTGGATGAAGAACTCTCCCTGGAGCCCATGCTGGTTCCTGCCTCAGAGGAGGAGCTGCCTGTGGAGGGGCCAGGTCAAAAGGCCCAAGGGTGAAAAGGTGGGGAGGTGTGGGTCTGGCAACATTGGGGGTGGTTCCTATGAGCTTTTGGGGAAAGATTATTGCCAGACACACAATGGGCACCCCAGAGTCTGGACAAGAGCAAATACCACCCATGTGCTGAACTGCCAGAGGGGAACAGGCCCTGTGGTGGGTCCTGGGCCTTGGCTGTGTTCTCACTTTGGGGACATGGAAATGCAGGCACCTGGGTGCTTTCTTCTCCTCTGACTCCAGCACCAGCCCAGGAGGCAAAGGCAGCTCCTTCTTTCACTGCTGAAGGCCACCCTGAGGAGCAGTATGCAGAGCTAGAGGAATATCCCCATCCAGAGCTTTCACCATCTCCAGCAGCCTCCCCAGATGCAGCTCTGGAGTCAGGCACATCCCCAGATGAAACTGAGGCCCCACCACCGCTGTATGAAGAACCCTCCCTGGAGCCCATGCTGGTTCCTGCCTCAGAGGAGGAGCTGCTTGTGGAGGGCCCAGCTCAAGGGCCCCTTGATGAATGTAGTGGCCCTGCCCCAATGGAAAGAATAGTTTTATCTCCACTCAGTGATCTTCTCCTTTTCTAGTTTTATTTTTATGTTTTCCATGGCATAATTCAGTTCTTCATCTTTTAATGTTTATTATTTGGATATTTTATGGGATTGGTTGCTTTTACTATTTGTGTGTGTGTGTTTTTAGCCTTCATTTTTCCATTGTATAATCCATATTAAGTAATAAATAAATGTGATTTTTGTATTTAAATGTTTATTATTGGTATTTTAAATGTTATTGTTCATATTTTAAATGTCTGAGCATGAAGTACATTCACAGAGGCCTCTGCACCAAGTGTCACCCCAGGGCCAGATGTCAGTGTCCCAAAGGCTGATTGACTCTTTCTGTGCCAAAAACTGATATTAAGAAAATGCAGATATCTGGAAAAAGTCAAGACACAGGTTGGAAAGCATTCTTTACAACCCAAACCCAAATAAAGGTTTAATATCCCCGTGGTACAGAAAACTCTCAAAAGCCAGTGTTTTCTTAAGAGACAAAGGGCAAACACATGCAATTCTAATAAGAGGTGGTTCACATGCTAGTACACGTCAGAGATTCCCAGCCTCCTGATGGGGACGCACACAGTATCAATACTGGAGAGAGAGCACTGTCACCATCAGACCGACAGGCTTCTGGTCTAGTGGTGACCAACCTTGGGGACAAAGTGAGGCAGCAGAGGCCCCAGAAGAGATCCCTTGTGGAGGAGAAAGTCCTTTCCTCTGGGAGAACAGTGTGCAGGACGTGCCAAGGCTCCACAGGGGCACACCCGCACCTGGCAGTGCTCATCATAGGAGGTTCCACCATGAAATTCTTGCACGATTTTTCACAGATGTGTTTTCATGACTACCCATCAGAGAGCTGATGAACTAGCTGGGAATTGGAAAAAGCACTAATGTCCTTGAAGAGGGGATGG
>PVJC01016512.1:0-33657 GCA_004026665.1 Murina feae | reverse complement strand
AACTCTTCTTCCGGATCCTGTGTTCTCTCCATCCCCAGAGCCATGCCCCATGGCCTCCGGAGGGCGCTCAGGGCCCGGCACCAGGTGGATTGTCTTGGAAACACCAGGCCCTTGAAGTGCATGGCTCTTTCCAGACGACTCCACAGCTTTGAATTTGTTCCCGGCATGTGCCATGGTTTTCAGCAGGGGAGTGACTCAGCCTGCCAGGACAGCCGGCGATGCCAGGACAGCCGCGATGCCAGGGAAGCTGGCGATGCCGGGGACGTTTGTGGTTGTCACAGTGGAAGGGGAGTGCTGCTGGCATCTAGTGGACGGAGGTCAGCGATGCCGCTCAGCCCCCTACCGGGCACAGCAGCCCCCACAACAAAGAATGACCTGCCCTGGTGCCAGGAGAGCCAGGAGTGAGAAGCCCGTCCTAGAACTGCCACGGGCTCCGCACACAGGTGGCCCCGGCCCAGGGGTTATCTGTCCATAGGAGACGGAAAACAGCGTTGAGAAACTATAGTATCTTTGTTTGCTGTCAATCCTCACCCGAGGATATTTTCCATTATCTTTTAGAGAGAGCAGGAGGGAGAGGGAAAGACAGAGAGAAACGTGGACGGGAGAGAAACACATCGACCAGTTGCCTCCTGCACATGCTCTGGCCAGGGGCCAGGCCAGGGAAGAGCCTGCAACCGAGGTACGTGCCCTAGACTGGAATCGAACCCGGGACCCTTTGCTCTGCAGGCCAATGCTCTAGCCACCGAGCCAAACAGCTAGGGCAAGAAGCTTTATGGCATCTTTTAAAATTATATATATATATATACATACACACACTTTTATTGATTTCAGAGAGGAAGGGGAGGGAGGGAGAGAGAGATAGAAACATCAACGATGAGAGAGAATCAGTGATTGGCTGCCTCTTGCACGCCCCCCACTGGGGATCAGGCCCACACCTGAGGCATGTGCCCTTGACCAGAACTGACCCTTTCAGCCCCCAGGCCGAAGCTCTCTCCACCGAGCCGAACCAGCCAGGGCAATACAGCATCTTAATACAGTCATTTATGACTATTGGGCTCATGTTTTGCATTTTTAAAAATTCTTATTCATAGATTTTTGGAACAGTTTTAATTTGCAGGCGGTTTCCATATACTCCCTCCCCCCAACACACACACACAGAGGAGTTCCCCTACTTGTAACATCTTCTGCTAATACGAGACATTTGTTGCAATTTATGAACCAATATGGATACATTACTACTAACTAACGCCTGTGCTTTATTCAGTTCCTCCTGTCTCCCCCAGTGTCTGTTTCTGGCTCCGGATTCCACGTGACCTTCAGATGTCCTGTCTCCGAGGCTCCTGGCTGGCAGCTTCTTGGGCTTCCTGGTCTGCGATGACCTGGTCTGCGATGACCTGGTCTGCGATGACCTGGGCAGTTCCGAGGCACGTTGGTCAGGTCCCAGGGAGGAGGCCTCCCTGAGCGGGTGTTTCTGGCTGCTCCCTCACCATTCGATTAGGGTTGTGGGTCTCAGAGGAGGAGTTCACAGAGGCAAAGTGCCACTCTCATCACACATCAAGAGTATATGCTACCGCCCGGCCCGTGTGGCTCAGTGGTTGGGTGTTGACCTATGAACTAGGGAGTCACAGTTCCATTCCCAGTCAGCTGATCAATGATTCTTTCCCACCTCTGATGTTTCTATCTCTCCCTCTCTGAAAACAATGTGTATATATGTATATTTTTAAAGAGCACATATTATCAACCTAATTAGGACTGTTGCGGATGACCTGTGTCACCTAGCCAGGTGAGACAGCGTTTTTGTCAGGTTTCTCACTGAAAAATTACTCTTTTCCCCTTTTCAAGCTATCTTTTGGCAGGAAATCACTAAGTGAAGCCCCACCCCTCCTTGAGGGTGGAGTGTTTACACAAAATATTTGGAATTCCCTGCCCCTCAGGTTCGCCTCCTGTCCTTCACCTGTGATGTATTTGCTGTGGGCTTGCACCCGGGGGCCTCATGGCTGGTTCTTTTATCCTTGGGGTTGTACGCCACTCTCTCTGCTCCAGCTCCGGCCGCTGGGATCCCCTGGGGCCCTTCGCCATGGCTGTCAGCCTGCCCCTGGCTTCTGGCCCTGTGCACGGCTCCTTCGTTTTTATGCTCCTAAAATTAATGCTCGTGGCACTTAATGGGCTGGGGGTGGGGGGACCTTCACTGGAGAGAATTTGAGGAGCACTCCAGAACCTTGCGGCATCTTCCTCCAGGTGCCTCACTGCACTCCAGCTGCAGTGACCTTCCCAGGGCAAGCTCGTACCTGCCCCAGGGCCTTTGCTCTTGCAGGTCCCTCTGCTGGAATGCGTTCCCTTCAATGCTCCTTTCATCATTCCTGTCTCCACTCATCTCCCCTCCTCAGAAAGGCCGCCTCCTCCCAACCCACACAGCCCGCCCGCCCGGCCCCAGCCCCTGCTCCATTTCCTCCGCATCCCCCTGCTGTTCCTGCTGCAATGACCTCTGTTGACATATCTGTTTATTGCTTCTAAAGGCAAGTGTCATAAGGACAGGGCCAGCCAACCCGTAGCTTGTTCATCTCATTATTTTGAAATATTTCAGAAATGTCTCCCAGAGATCCCTGGGGTCTGAGAGTAAATTTCCTCTACTTTGGCCAAATGTCAGAGAGGCCACCACGGGACACTGGTGGGCAGGGAGGGCAAAAACAATGGCCAAACCTGCGTTCCATCACCACAGCTCACTGCGGGCTGTAGGTAAGGAGAGGGGACCCCAACCTCCTCTGCTCTGAGATCCCCACAAGCCCTCAACCCCAGCGGGAAGCTCAGGATGTGGAGAGAAGGCACAGCCGGAGGGTGGAAGGGCAGCAGAGGGGTGCAGGGGCTCAGAGGCTCCTTGCATTCCCCTTAGCTGGGGGTGTTGTGAGGGTTAAATGAGACTGGCTGGACATAGGACCCCTCAAAAATGGTTCCCTGTTAGTGTGATTTCAGAAGCACACACACACACACACACACACAAGTGTGCAGGTGACTTGGGAGGTGTTCATACACTCCCCCAGATCTATTCCTGAACCCTTGACCTACAAACACTCTGAATTATCCCCACCCCCAGCTTGATCCCCTGAGGTAGGAGGCATGGCAGCTGAAGGAAGCCCCAGCAGAGAGGAGGCAGGAGGCCAGGAACTGGAGAGGGCACAGGGGAGTTTGGGGAGGGGGGCGCTGCCTTGTGCGCTGGGGGGAGCTGGTAAGTCTGCACCTGCCTAGGCCCAAAGAAAGACCCCCCAGGGGCAGGTGGGACATGATCCCAGCAGCCCTGAGTGGGTGGGGAGGTCTAGCCCAGCCCGATGTTCCAGTCGGCCTGGTGTGGGAGCTGGGCCCCAGAAGGCCCTTGATCCTGGCGCTGGCGCTGGCGCTGGCCCTGGCAAGAGGGTACGCCCAGCTCCTGCTCCTAATACCCCCAGGCCCTTCCGGCTCAGGAGAGGCAGGGCCTGTGGACACTCTCCTGGGGCTGGAGCCTGTCTGAGTGTTTACTGTGCCCCCCCTGGGTGTTGCTAGTGAGCAGGGGGCACGACCTTCCCCTGGGTTTGGCTTTTTGTCCCGCAAAGGTCATGAGAACCTTCCCAGGAAAAGCAAACATGCATATGAGCTGACTGGACACACCACGCTCACAGGAGGAGGAGGAGGGCACGGCCATCAGTGCCTGGATGCCTTTCCACGCCAGGAGCCGGGGCCCCAGGGATGCCACAGAGGAGGGAACTGAGGCCCGGTGGGGACAGGATTTGTCCAGGAACAAGAGCTGGGGCACGTGTATCACACGGCCTCACGTGCGCTCAATGCACACACACTGGCCCTTTGTGCGCCCACACCCTCTCCTGCGCGGGCACATCCAGACAGGAGGGCCCACGCCCGCTCCCCGCCCGGGCGCTCCCACCGAGCCTGCTCACACACTCCAGACCTCACACACACGTGTGCGATGAGTATCACAGAGACTCGGGACTTCCTACAAGGGGTGGCGCTCCAGGACCCCCTGTCCGGGCGGAGCAGGGCAGGAGCTCAGGAATTGGCTGCTGTCGTGGGTTTTCACCTCATAGAATGTCATCGAGTCAAGGAAGCACTGATTGTTCTGTGTTGATGGAAACCCCCCTGTAGTTGTAGATACACCGACTCACACTGACATCCCTCATGTGCCGTTCACCCACCCGTCTAACTTAGATGTGATGCACAAACGCATCCAGACACACAACACTATCCATATACACCCACAAACATTCCAAACACAACTGGTAATGCTTACCTACACACAACAACAGGCACACCCGGGCCCCACAAATGCACTCATGTGTACAGAGATGTGTTCAGATGCTCGATTTACATTCAGAAAGCAGGTACCCATACATGTGCACCTTGTCATACACACACACTCACACGCAACATCTTCTAATTCACAGATGTAAGCACCAGCTTCATATGCACAGATACGCTCAGAAAGTGATACATGTCAACACTCATATAAACAAATAACACACAAGCCCTCACACATTTGTATATTTATACATACACAATTACACCCAGGTAACACACCTAGACATGCAGGCCCACAACTCCTAACACACAAACACTGTGCATTCACTATTACACTCAGCTAAGAGGGACACAGCAGATGTTTTGCCACAAACACAATGGAACCCACAAGCAAATATTAAACAAATACCCACAAATAGGAATATACTCAGACATTCACTAGTAGTAATATACCCAGTAACACACACACAATTGCACTATGTCCACAACTATATTTACACACACCTCCATGCTGACATACACAATCAGACTCATAGCACACACAACCATATTTACTCACACAAATCCCTAAATAAATATGCATACTAATAAATGCATCCAGAAATGGACATTCTTACACAATTGTACCCATTTCCACAGTTTACATATCCTGTCACTCGAGGCTGCTATCATATACTCAAGTGCAGTCACCCACAAATACACTCATGTAAATACACATAATGCATAAAAATACAGTCCCACATACACACATATGTGTACACACAACACTCAAATGCTCATACACAAATACACTTGGACACAAATACATCCCCATCTACACACCGTTGGAATGTCAACAAATTCTGCTGATACCACAAACGCACATGCAGATATTTACAATTATACCCAGTAGTGGCCATTCAAATACACTCATTGATACAAGTAGTCACAAGTACACACACTCTTGGTGTCCCTCCTATATTCCTTCATTGACCTTAATCAAACCTTTGTATAAAACCCAAGTACATTTAGGTGTTCACAAATACACACACTCACAAAGCCACCGACACAGATACACACACACACTCACTCACACTCCTATACCCACAGGACACAGACACCTACACAGTACAAATCCTCAGACACACATGAAAAACACGGACACCCCCGCACACCTATGCGCATCCGCAGACCTCCTCAAATACACTCGATGCGCACCTAACCACATTCAGGGACACACACAGGTACAGTACACGCATTTTGTATGCGCATCACACACAGCCAGGAACAGGTGCACCACGCAAGGTGCCTCCTGCGCAGGGAGGGAGCCCGCACACATGCTCACACCCACATCGGAGGGCACACGGGGCGGCACACACGTGCACAGGAGGGCCCCTCGTCCGCTCCAGGGCGCTCACAAGCACACACGCAGGCGCGCACCCGAGCGCGCGTGCACGCGGCTCCGCAGCCTCCGCCCCGCCCTGCGGCGAGGACCGGGCGAGGCGCGGGCACCGGGCGGGGGCGGGGCGCACCTGGGCTCCGCCCCGGGGCGGGGCCGACGCAGCGTCGCGGACGCCGGGGCCGCACCTGGCCGGGAGCTGCGGCGGCGGCCCGGGCGGAGCGCAGCGCAGCGCAGCCGACCGGCTCGGAGCGGCGCCCGCAGCCCCGGCAGCGCCATGGTGGAGGCGGCGCCCCCCGGGCCCGGGCCGCTGCGGAGGACCTTCCTGGTCCCCGAGATCAAGTCGCTGGACCAGTACGATTTCTCGCGGGCCAAGGCAGCGGCCAGCCTGGCGTGGGTGCTGCGGGCCGCGTTCGGGGGCGCAGGTACCCGCGGGGGGCGGCAGGTGCGGAGGGCGGGCCTGGGAGGTCGGGCCGTGGGAACAATGGCCGGGCCGCCGGGGTCCCCGGGCCTCGGGCTGGCTGCTCGGCCCGGACCGCGGACTTTGGTCGCCCGGCGGCGGGCGCGCGGTGGGGGTGGGGCCGCCGGCCCGGCTCCGCGCCCGGACCCCGGCGGCGGGGTCCCAGGTGAGCGGGGCGCGGTCTGCGCGCCGCCGGGGTTCCAGTGCGGGCCTTGTCTTGCACGCCCTCCTCCCCTTACACACTCGTATCATGCGCGCGGGGACCCCCCATCCACACCGGACGCACTCCCAGAGGCCCGGACACACGCCCGGCCTGCGCTGCGGGGGCGCGGGGAGCTCCGGGCACCCCTTCTTTCGCCTCCACCGCCCCGGCCAGGCCAGGGCCGGCAGCCGTGACTTATTGCCCCATTTTGCCCGGGAGCCCGTGGAAGGGGAATGGCTTGTCCCGGGTCGCCGGTGGCAGGGGCCCCAGTGCACCCGGGCCCGGGTCGCCTGTGTGAAGAAGGGAGGGAGAGGATGTGGGGGGGGGGTCCCCAGCATTGGAGGCCCTGGGCAGGCTCCGTCAGGGCCACTGGCCAGAGCTGGGAGCGAGGGCCTGACCGCGGGGAAAAAGGGGTTAATTAAGGACCAGGGCCTTCCCGTGGGGACGCCCTGCCCACCACTTGCCCTGCCCACTGGTCTTGGCAGCAGTTGGGCACAGCCCATCCTCCCTCAGTGGCCTTCCCAGATCAACCTGTTCTGGGTGTGGGTCCCGTGATGGTGATCGCCGCCCCTCTCCTGTTCCGCCCAAGCCTGTCTCCTCTCCATCTCCCCCTGCACCCTGGCATGAGGGCCCGCTGGGGGATCTGCTTGAGGAAGAAAGGGGGTTGGTGGAGACAGACTCAGGGGGCCCCGCCCCTCACGTCCCAGGTTACAAGGCCATAGAGGGCTCACCTTTGGGGATCAGAGTAGGGTTGAGTCCTGGCTCCCCCAGGCTGTGGACAGGTCATCCCAGTCTCTACGCTCCCATTTCCCTGCTGAGAAGAGGCATTCCTCACTTACCCATCTCGCACTGTCTGTGGGACACCCCCTGAACCAGGACAGTGCAAGAATGACTGGAATCCAGTCAGGACCTCCTTCTCAGGGCTGCTGGGAGCAGAGAGCCCGGCCACAGAGTTCCCCGCTCTGTGTCTGGCACACAGCACCGCTGCAGGGGTGCTTGCTGTTACTGCTGCTGGTGTCCGTGCGATGCTTTTATTTAATAATATTAATGTTATTCATTGTCCCCTGGCCATCGGACAGCAGAAATTACTATCCCATTTCACAGAAAGGAAAGTGAGGTCCCTGAGGAGACGCACGACCCTGCTCCTCGCGCGGTGACGCCCTCCCTGAGGTCTTTTCCACCCACCTCCTCTGAGCAGACGGCTGAGGAAGGGGGGACACCAGGCCCTGACGGGGAAGTGGGAACAGAGCTCTGCTGGGTTCATGAGCTCTGGGGCTCTTTACTGGTGCCTTGTGGGTGCCGGGCCAGTGCTGGGTGTTCAGGGTGGAGTGGGCTTGGATGTGGAAGTGGGATATGGTACATAAAACCGTATCATTGCTGCCGTGAGTGATAAGTGGAGGGGTGCAGCAGAGCCCAGGGAGGGGCGGAGAAGGGACGCCTCCTCAGAAGGAGGGCTTGAACCTTGACGTGTGCATAGGAATGTGCCAGGGGGAGGAAATCCCACATGCCAAGGCATAGGGTATGGACCAACAGGGAGTTCTCCCAGAACATGGGGGTCCTGGGGGTCACCGAGGGAGGCTGAGGATGGGGCCCTGGGTGGGGATGTGAGGGCATGGGGAGTGGTAGACCGTGGTTGGGGACTGACAAGATGAGATCAGAAGTGCAAGTGCCCAGGGGGTGGTCATGGCGTGAATAAATGCTGGAGGTGCTTAGAGTCACTGCCCCCTGCGGCCGGCGCGAAGCACCCGGCTCGCCTGCACCACAGCGTGCTGTGCGTGTAACACGCACGGTGGCTTCCGAAGACTTGGCACAAAACCCCCATACTGTGTCTCATAACGATGTGATGTTTTTATGTTGACTCCATGTGGAAATGATACTGTTTCGAAGGTACAGGGGACCCCTGAACAAACACAGGGGCTGGGGGCACAGGTGGGAATCTGAGGGTGACTTTCTGTTGTTAATCCTCACCCAGGGATATTTTTCCCATTGATTTTGAGAGAGACTAGCAGGGAGAGAGAGAGAGAGGCAGAGAGAGAGAGAGAGAGAAACGTCGATGTGGGAAAGACACATCGATTGGCTGCCTAGGGCTGTGGGTAACTTTTGACTCCCCAGAAATTTAACTGCATTAGCCTACTGTTGACTGGAAGTCTTGATGATACACAGTCGAGTAACATATATTTTGTATGTTCTATGTATTATATATTGTATTCTTACACTACAGTGAGCTAGAGAAAAAATGTTACTAAGAAATCAGGGAGGAGAAGATGCATTCACAGTATTTACTGAAAAAAAAAAAAAATCCATGTATACATGGACCCATCCAATTCAAGCCCATGTGGTTCAAGGATAAACTATGTTAGGCTAAATATATTGCTAAGTTAATGTTGCTTGTTTCTAACTTTTTAAATATGGCTCTTAGGAAATTTAAAACTACATATATGACTTGCACTGCCTTTCTGTGGGACAGCACTGTTCTACAGTAAATGCTTAATGAACATTTTATAGCATAGAGCAGTGGGCCTCGACCGCATTGGGGCTGGGGGCTAACTTCGGCTCCCAGGACATTGGGCACTGTCTGGAGACGTTTTTGGGAGGAAGGACACGTGCTGGCATCTAGTATTAGACACCACCTTACAACACAGGACAGCCCACCCCACCCCTTGCTGAACGCAAACAATTATCCACCCCAAATGCCAATAGAGCAGAGCTGGAGGCTCTCGGGCACAGAGGAAGTGCTTGTTAAACATTAGCTATCTGTAGCAGTCTCTCTCCTCTTGGTTTCATTTCGAAGGCCCTGACAAGTCCCGCGGAAAAGCAACTTGTTTAATTTTTGTTGATGGAGCAGGAAATGAGTAGGAGCTGGAGAGACAGGGAGGAGGGTTTGGCTTTGAAAGATGCCAGGAGGTCAGGATTGATCGAGTGAAGGAGGGATGGTGATTTCTCACTGCAATGGGAACAGAGAGAAGGAACAGGTTTGAAGCAAGATGCTAAGGATTATGGGAGATGCCAAGGCTACTTCAGGAGCTCAGATGGTAATGGAGGCCATCATGGTGTGGGGGTGGGGGGTGCGCTTGTCCGTTTACAAGGCTGCTGAGACAGCTGTCAGGAGCTCTGCCGTGAAGGCAGGTGTGGAGGGGCTGAGTTTGAGTGGGGAAACTGGGAGATGCTGAGGGAGGAAGGCTGGGCAGAGAGCCCAGGCGAGATATGGGCCCAGGGTGTGTGTTGGATGGCCCCTGCGGCCTTGAGAGGCTGGGAGCTGGCAGGGGAGGAGCCAGATCAGGGAGGTTGGGTGGGGGTGGACTGGAAGGAGTGAAGCCTGGAGAACTCGTCTTTCAAGGAGCTGAGCTGAGGGGCAGAGAACAGGCACAACTCCCAACAGAGGTGGGGCGCTAAGTGGGAAGGTCCAGTGTGATTTAGGGGGTGGGGAAGGCCTGCCAGGGAGGGAGTGGAGGCGAGGATGCTCAGGTCCTGTGGTGGGAGCATCTGTCAGGTTCTAAGCCATAGAATCCTGCCCCTGTTCTTTCAAACACACGGAACCCCACACACAGCAGCTTCTCTGGTTGGAATAAGCGTTGGGCCTCCCTGGAGGAACCCCCCCGAGGGCAGGTCCCCCGTTGGCCTCAGGCACCTCTCCCCAGCCTGCTGGGGTTTTCCGGCCGTTTATTCTGACCTCTCTCCTCTCTACCCTTGGGTCCTACTTGAGGCCCATGTGGGGCTTCCTGAAGCCTCTCCCGACTCTGCTGTCACTCAGGGTCTTCGTGGCTCTTCTGTGGCCTGGTCTCCCTGTCATAAGTCCCAGCCCGTCCTACTCAGCCTCCCGTACCTCCATGTCAGGCCCCACCCTCTCTTCCCCATCTTCCTCTCAGGCTCATGGCCTGGCACCTCCTCCTCTCCCTCCTCCCTTCAGTCACCAAAGTCAGATCCCTGACTGCACCCCACAGGTGTCTGCAGTCTGCCCACCTCACCTATTCGGTGCCCTGCCAGCGAGCCCCCCAGCCTCCAGTTGAGGGTGCCCACTGAGGCCTGGGCCTGAGTACCAGTCCCTTCACCGCCCAGCTGCGTGGCCTTAGGCAGGTTGCTGTTCTCAGCGCCTGGGTTTTGGAGTCCCCGGTTGCTCCCAGGCTGCAGGTGTGAAGGAGTCTGCAGGGTGCTGTGGAGCACCCAGGGAAGGTGGTTAGGCATATTGTATTGTTATTGCCCTCCCCTCAAGGCCCCCAAAAGACCTCTCCCAGCCAGCCGTCCCCTGAGGCACTGCTGTCTTCCACGCCCTGACCGGTGCTTGCACGGCCCCTCCCTCCCGCCCGGACCCCGTCACCTCCTCTGCAAGCTCCTGCACACTTGCTCTCCTGTCTCGGCCAGGTCCCGGGCTCTCCCCTCTCGGTGCCATTCTGTGTGTGTGTGTCGGGGGGAGGGGAGGGTGGTTCCTGGTGGCCCTGACCTGCCCGCACCCCTGCCGCCCGCAGAGCACGTGCCCTCGGAGCTGTGGGAGCCCTTCTACACGGACCAGTACGCGCAGGAGCACGTGAAACCCCCGGTGACGCGGCTGCTGCTCTCGGCCGAGCTGTACTGCCGGGCCTGGCGCCAGGCGCTGCCACAGCTGGAGGCACCGCCCAGCCCCTCCGCCCTGCTGGCCCTGCTGGCACGGAGGGGCATGGTGCCCGCACTGCCGGAGCGCCCGGTGCAGGAGGCCGACCTGAGACACCAGCCGGTCCTCATGGTAGGCCCCACCCACCGGGCCGGCTCCTCCCCAAAGGCTGCTGCTGCCCGGCAGGTTCCTCCCGTCCCTCCCGTCAGCCCCTCCCACCGGCGTGGTTCCTCCAAAGATGCGCCTACGGGGGCCCTGGAGGACTGCCTACCTGGCCCCCAGGGCCTAGACCCGGCGTCTGACCTCAAAGCCCGCCCACTGGGCGGGGCTCTTCCCTGGCCCCGCCCCCGGCCCCGCCCACCCAGGTTCTCCCCTCCTTTCTGTCCTCTCACCCTCAGACCTTGTCCCCGCAGGGCGCCCACCTCGCTGTCATCGACGCCCTCATGGTTGCCTTCGCCTTGGAGTGGACAAAGACGCAGCCCAGCCCCTTGGCCCTGGCCAGCCTGGAGCACAAGCTCCTTTTCTGGGTGGACACGGTAGGCGGGGCCGGGCCAGGGTGGGCGGGGCCGGGATTGCCCGCCACCGGAGCGCTGACCCCTCCCGTCCCCCAGACAATCCGGCGGCTGCAGGAGAAGACGGAGCAGGAGGCAGCCCGCAGAGCAGCGCCTGCAGCGCCCGCCGAGGGGGCGGCCCCCGCGCAGCCCTCGGTGAGGCTCGGACAGTAGATGGACGGAAGGACAGATAGTCAAGGGCCGGGGGGCGGGGCAGAGCGGGCGTTCCTGCATTGAGGGTGTTGGAGGTGACTCTCTCTGTCTTCCCTCCTCCCCGCCCCTCTCCTTCCCTCCCCGCGCCTGCTCCTCCCATCTCTCCCTCTCTGGCGTCAGTGCCCCACACGCTGGTACTGGAAGCTGGTTCCTGTAAGTGGGGCCCTCTCTGCCCCGTCTGCCTGCCCTGCTTGTCGCTCTGTCTGTCTGTCTGCCTGTCTCCTCCTCCTACCCCCCCCCCTCGCTGTGAGCAAAGGAGGTGTGACCCCAGAGCCCTGGGGACAGAGAGAACCCCTCTGTGAACCAAGGGGAAATCTCTGCTGTTCACTGAGAGGGCAGACCCCTCCCTCTGTTTGCTGGGAAACCCAGCCCATCAGACACGTGGTCCTGAGCCAGTGGGGCAGGCACATGGATGAGACCCCTTCTGGCCAAGGGGAAGGCCCACACCCAGAAGGTGGCAGATTCTTCTGCGACTCCAGCTTCCTGGGATCATCTCAACTTTGGGGGTGGGAGGTGCCCATCCCTGAAGCACAAGGGGAAAGTGACCACTGAATGTGGGGGCCTTGGGCTGGGTGGGGTCCCTGCCTTTTCTCACTCCAAGCCTCTTTCCCCAATCTTGGGGCCTAGATTGGGGATTCCTCTCCTTTTGCTTACCTGCTTCCTTTTCCTGAGCTGGGCCTGGGTCTTTTGTGGGGGGAGGATTCCCTGCATGGAGGCTGCTCTGTGGGGTCCCTTCAGGCTGGGAGGGGTTGGGATCCCCAAAGCCGGCCAGAGTGCAGTCAGGGAGCTGGACGGCCAAGGGCTCAGGACTGGGCTCCGGGCTTTCCTCCCCCTGCTCCCGGAGGTGTGCTTGGGTGCCCAGCAAGTCAGCACCCCTCCCGCCCCGCTGACGGCTGCTCCTCTCCCCCCAGCACGCAATTGCCTTCTGTTTGAAGGAGTCGGGGAGCAAACCCCCCATGGTAATGTATCCCCCACCCCAGGTCCCAGGAGCCCCTGCCCCAGCCCCCACCGCTGGCCTGGCTGCTCGAAGACACCTCCTCTGCCTTGCTGCTGCCCTTCCCCCGCTCCAGGCTGGCCCTCACTCTGGCTCTGGGACCCCCCCTCCTGGCGGAAACCCCAGTCTTCCCTGCCCAGCCTGCATGACCACTAACCTGAGGGCCAACCTGACCTCTGACCTGATCTGACCCCCACCCGCAGATCCGCTATCGCAAGGATCGCACTGTGGCCCGATGTGCGCCCTGCTTTCCCACCGTGACTGGCCTCCAGGACCTGGCCAGCGGGGCCGCACTGGCCGCCACGATCCACTGCTATTGTCCCCAGCTGTTGAGACTCGAAGGTGAGTGAATGGGTCTGGGCCAGACTGAGCCCAGCATCCAGGCGTCGGTTCCCAGAGTGGTGCAGCCACTATGAGTGCACCTTCTAGAATCAGCAGACCTGGGTTTAACCTCTTCCCCTAATTAGCTGTGTGACTTCACATAAGTGTCTGACTTTTCTGTGCTTCATAAGACTCATTCCTGCAGCAAATAATTCTAGTGTGAACTGTGTGCCAGACTTCATTTTAGAGGCCAGGATGCAGTGGCTCACATTCTAGTTTGGAGAGAAAGACAGCAAGTTCATCTGGAAGAACCTTCCAGATGTCAGGTGCCCAGAGGGTGCTGGGTAATCAGGGAAAGCTTGTTGTTATTTTTTAAAGATTTTTAGAGAGAGAGGAAGGGAGAGGAAGAGAAACATCAATGACAGAGTGAGACTCCTGCACACCCCCTACTGGGGTTTGAGCCCAGCACTTGGGCCTACCATGCATAGGAGGACACCCAGCCACTGAGCCACACCAGCCAGGCAGGGAAAGCTTTTTGAGTTGAGTTCTCGGGGTACTAGTGCCCTAGGTTTGGGAAGTAACCATGAAGAGACCCGAGGAACAGCCTACCCCAGTACCCGCCTGGTGAAGGTGGCTGGCACTTAGACCCACAGGAGGCCTCCTTTTTCCGGGGCCCCTTCTCCTTCTCATAGACCAGGCATTCTGTCCCCACAGAGGTGTGTCTCAAGGACCCCATGTCAGTGGCGGACAGTCTGTACAACCTCCAGCTGGTGCAGGATTTCTGCGCCTCCCGCCTTCCTCGTGGTTGCCCACTGTCCTTGGAGGACCTGCTTTACGTGCCACCGCCCCTCAAGGTAAGGCCATTTCCGGCATGTGGGCATGTGGGCATCCAGGGCCATGGGTCCCCTGGGCTGACCCTGCCATCCGCTTTCAGATCAACCTCGTGGTGCTGTTGGCTGAGATGTTCATGTGCTTTGAGGTGCTGAAACCTGACTTCGTGCAGGCCAAGGACCTGCCTGACGGTCACGGTGAGGCCTAACCCGGGGTCCAGGTGGGGGTTGGGGGCCGAGCTCTGACTGACCCGCTTCTCTCTGCTGCAGCCGCCTCCCCCCAGGCCACAGAGGCCTCCACTCCTCAGAACAGCAGTGGCAGTAGGTACGCTTTTCCCATTGGGTGAGAGTCCAGCCGTGACGGCTCCTCCTCCCGCTGGTCACTGGGACAGGCCTCAGGGATGCTCTGATCTACCCCGGGAGAGGTGAGGGAGGGGTCCCATGGCTGACGTGCATCTCTTGGCAGTTCTCCTGTCTTCAACTTCCGCCATTCACTCCTGTCACCTGGTGGCCCCCAGTCCCCACTCCGAGGATCCACAGGTGAGGGCACAGGGATGTCCCTGGAAACCCCTGCCCAAGACTGCCCTAGCTGACCTCATGTTGTCACCTGTGACCCCTCCATTGGGCCTCTTTGGCACATGGTAACACGCATTGACCCCCACACTGATCCAGTGGCTCAACAGGACTTCCTAATAACATGAAATGGCCCCCAACTGTTCATCCACATAAGTGACCCGTTGGTGACTCACCCAGTGAGACCCCCTGGCCAACCCACCCATAGTCCCCAGTGATCCCGCCCTCCTAGTGACCAGTGAGTGATCCCGCCCCCCCCATAGTGACCCCTCCTCAACCCTCCCCAGGCTCACTGAAGTCCTCCCCATCCATGTCCCATATGGAGGCCCTGGGCAAGGCCTGGAACAGGCAGCTCAGGTGAGTACACTTCAAGGGCCTGGGCAGTGGAGAGTGCTGGGCCAGGCTGGGGCTGGGGTGGGGCCGGGGCTTGACCCAGGGGCTGATCCCTCCCTCTGGCCGCCCAGCCGTCCCCTTTCCCAGGCTGTGTCATTCAGCACCCCCTTTGGCCTGGACAGCGACGTGGATGTCGTCATGGGAGACCCGGTCCTACTCCGCTCTGTCAGCTCAGACAGCCTGGGCCCCCCGCGCCCTGTGCCAGCCCTGGCCCCTGCCCACCCACCCCCGGAGCCTGGAGACCTGCCTACCATCGAGGAGGCCCTGCAGATCATCCACAGCGCCGAGCCCCGGCTACTCCCAGACGGGGCTGCTGATGGCAGCTTCTACCTCCACTCACCTGAGGGGTCCTCCAAACCCTCGCTGGTCTCCCCCTACCCACCCGACAAAGCACCTGCCTACTTCCCCCACCTCGAGGGCCCCTCAAAACTGTCTCCCTGCCTGGCAGGGGAGGTGCTTAATCCACCGGCCCTGTCTGAGGGCTCCCCAAAGGCGGGGCCTTCAGCCTCAGCTGCCGGCAACTCTGAAGTGAAGATGACCAGTTTTGCGGAACGCAAGAAGCAGCTGGTGAAGGCCGAGGCCGAGGCTGGAGCGGGCTCCCCGGTGTCCACCCCAGCGGAACCAGCGGCCCTGAGCTCAGAGATGAGTGAGCTTGGAGCCCGGCTAGAGGAGAAACGGCGGGCCATAGAGGCTCAGAAACGACGGATAGAAGCTATCTTTGCCAAGCACCGCCAGCGACTGGGCAAGAGCGCTTTCCTGCAGGTGCAGCCACGGGAGGCTGGAGGGGAGGCAGAGGCCGAGGCTGAGGCCGAGGTGGAGGCAGAGGCAGGCCCTGCCCCTGGTGGGGAGCGGCCAGCGGGGGAGGGCCAGGGTGAGCCGTCCCCACGGCCCAAGGCAGTGACTTTCTCACCAGAACTGGGCCCAGTGCCCGCCGAGGGTCTGGGGGACTATAACCGGGCAGTCAGCAAGCTGAGCGCTGCACTGAGCTCATTGCAGCGGGATATGCAGAGGCTCACAGACCAGCAGCAGCGGCTCCTGGCCCCACCCGAAGCCCCCGGACCCACCCCACCTCCTGCTTCGTGGGTCATCCCTGTCCCCATGGTGGGCCCCAAAGCTGCATCTGCCAGCCCTCCACGGCGAGCCCCCGCTGTCCGGCGCAGCCCTGGGCCTGGCCCCAGCCCAACACCCCGCAGCCCAAAGCATGCACGGCCAGCGGACCTGCGACTGGCGCCCCTGACAAGGGTGCTCACACCTCCCCACGATGTAGACAGCCTCCCCCACCTGCGTAAGTTCTCGCCGAGCCAGGTGCCCATGCAGACGCGCTCCTCCATCCTCCTGGCAGAAGGGCCACCTCCAGAGGAGCCCATGGCCAGGCCGGGCCTCATCGAGATCCCACTGGGGAGTTTGGAAGAGCCCTCGGCCGAGAATGAGGGGGATGGGAGCCCCCCTGGTGCTGATGATTCCTTAGAGGAAGACGGTTCTTCAGAGGGAGTGCCCCGCTCTGGCCTGGGCTTCTTCTATAAGGTGAGCCACCTTGGCGGGTGGGGGCAGGGACGCATGGATGGATGGTCAGGGAGCGGGGAGGTACGGGGGTGGGTTGCTGGACCGGTGGGTGGACGCATGGTCAGGTGGATGGACAAATAGATGGAGCTGGTGGATGGATAGGTGAGTGGATGGGGGATAGGTAGCCACATGGGAGTGGGCAAAGTGTGTGTGGCCAGATGGACAGATAATGGGGTGTGTGGACACACAGGATAGATGGGTAGACAGACAGATGGGGGTGTGCAGATGGTAGATGGGTGGGTGATGGACAGTGGACACAGAGGGCAGAGGTCTTCAGTGACATCTCCTTCCCCCTCCTGCTGTCTCCTTCACACGCCCCCTTCCTTCCCAATGGCCTTGCCAGCTCCCCTTCCTGACCCTGTCCTATATCCTTTTACTCTTATCCTCATGGCACGCCAGCCTGGGCCACCGTCTCTCACCTGGACACCTGCAGTCACATTTTAAAAATAGATTTTTTAAATTGATTTCAGAGGAGAGGGAGAAACATCAATGATGAGAATCATTGATCGGCTGCCTCCTGCACACTCCCACACTGGGGATGGAGCCCACAATCTGGGCATGTGCCTGACCGGGAATTGAACTGTGACCTCCTGGTTCATAGGTTGATGCTCAACCACTGAGCCACACTGACCAGGCTGCCATTATATTTTGACTGGCATACACTGACCCCCTCTCCCAAGTACCTGGCCATTTCCAACTGAGCCAGCCAGAGATTTTCAAAAAGTGCAGGTTGGTCCTTGTCACTGTCCTGTTAAAACCCTTCTGGAGCCCCCCCACCCCCTTTGCTCTTACAATGACAGCCAGTCCTTAGGCCCTGTTTGATCCTGTGCAATACCATTTTCTCAGCTCCATGTCCCCGACCAGCCTCCTGCTGCCCCTCATGCTTGCAAGGCTTGTGCTGGCCTCAGGGCCTTTGTACTCGTTCCCTCTGCTCTCCACCCCCCTCCTCCTCTGGGTTGCTGCCTCCAGGAAGCCTTGCTTGGTGCCTCTCTACATGTAGACTGGGAGCTGCCGGTTGGTATGGTATCACATTGCCTTCCCCACTGGGTTAGTGCTTTATGGGAGCAGCGCCCAGGTCTGCCCTGCCCCAGTGTGTCAGTGCCCAGCACATGGGGCTATGCATAATGTGGGTGCCAACTAAAAGCCTTTAGAACAGTTACAGAACCGAGAGTACAGGTGAGTGGCTGGCGGACTGGGCTGACTGACTGATCAGATTGTAGCTGTGCCAGGGGAGAGGCAACATTTGGACTCAGTGCCTGCCCCCAGGATGAAGACAAGCCCGAGGACGAGATGGCGCAAAAGCGAGCCAGCCTGCTGGAGCGGCAGCAGCGGCGGGCGGAGGAGGTGCAGCGCCGGAAACAGTGGCAGGAGGCCAAGAAAGAGCAGCAGAGGGAGGAGGCTGCCCGGTGAGGCTGGGCACGGTCCAGAGACCCCTGCCATCTGAGACCCCATCACCTGTCTGACTGCTTCCTCCCTCCACCTGTAGGCTGGCCCAAGAGGAGGTGGCCCCTGGCCCCCCAGCCCCCACTGCCCGGGTCCCAGCTGAAGAAGAGGTGGGCCCCCGCCGTGGGGAGTTCACGCGGCTTGAGTACGAACGCCGGGCCCAGCTGAAGCTAATGGATGACCTGGACAAGGTGCTGCGGCCGCGGGCCTCAGGCGGGCCGGGCCGGGGTGGACGGAGGGCCCCGCGGCCACGCTCTGGTTGCTGTGATGATTCTGCCCTGGCTCGAAGCCCAGCCCGTGGCTTGCTGGGTGAGGACCACGTGGGGAGGGTGGATATACTGCAGGGGGCCATAATCTCAGGTAGGACTATCCTGCCTGCTAGGTCAAGACTTCCTGGGGGTGTGGGGGTTGCAGTAGGGTAAGGGCTGTTGGGCAGAGCTGGCTTAATAGATGAAGCCCCTTGGGTACGTTTGGGGGTGAGATTTCTGCATAGGGTGAGGGTGGGGGCAGGGATGACCTCGCGGTCCCTCCCGTCTGCCAGGCAAGGCCGCACGGGGCATTTCGGGAGGTAAGGGGGCTTGAGTGGGGTTCAATCCAGCGCACTCTGTCCCTAGGTTCCCGGCTCAGCAAGGTCTACTCCCAGTCTACCCTGTCACTGTCCACAGTGGCCAGCGAGGCTCCCAATCACCTTGGCGTGAGGAGGTCCACATCTCGGTGCGTTTGGCCAGGACAGGTGGCCTCTCGAAGTCTGTATGTGCACGTGTGTGAGCTTTGAGCGTGACGTGGCATAAGTGTGCGTATCTGCCACTCGAGGCTGAAAGGGCACCTACAAGGCCCAGTGGGAGTGTCTGTGCTGAGGGGCAGGACTACAGACGTGCCCGAGGCCCGGAGAGCGAGGGCACTGCGTGGACTTGGGAGTGTACAACATCCACGAACGGCTCCCACTCTGCAGAGGGTTGCAGCTGTTCCTTCCCTAGTCCCACTGCATATTGGCAGCTTCACTTCCCACCCCCCCCCCCCCCCCCCCCCCCCCCCCCCCCCCCTCACTGCATCTCCATCCCATTCCTTTTTCCCTGTAGGGCTCCATCCCCATCAGGCCTCATGTCCCCAAGCCGCCTTCCTGGTAGCCGTGACTGGGAGAATGGCAGCAATGCCTCTTCGCCTGCTTCAGTGCCCGAATACACAGGTGAGTGGGACTTCAGGTGGCTGGTGCTGGGCCCTCCCTTTCCCTGGTCATCCCTGCTGACGACCCTGCCCCCAGGTCCCCGGCTGTACAAGGAGCCCAGCGCCAAGTCCAACAAGTTCATCATCCACAACGCCCTGTCGCACTGCTGCCTGGCAGGCAAGGTGAACGAGCCGCAGAAGAACCGCATTCTTGAGGTCTGTGCCAGGGGTGGGGGCCCGCGGGAAGGGTGGGGGCCTTGCTGTTCTGGCTGACTGTCCCCCCTGCCCACCAGGAAATTGAGAAGAGCAAGGCCAACCACTTCCTGATCCTCTTTCGGGACTCAAGCTGCCAGTTCCGGGCCCTGTACACTCTGTCAGGGGAGACGGAGGAACTGTCCCGGCTGGCAGGCTACGGCCCCCGCACGATCACGCCCGCCATGGTGGAAGGCATCTACAAGTACAACTCAGACCGCAAGCGCTTCACCCAGATCCCTGCCAAGACCATGTCCATGAGCGTAGACGCCTTCACCATCCAGGGGCACCTCTGGCAGAGCAAGAAGCCCACCACCCCCAAGAAGGGTAGTAGTGCCCCCAAATAGCCCTGCCCGGGTGGTGCTTGGCCACCACCCTCTCGAGGACATTCAGTGGGGACTCCTGGGTCCTGTCTGTCCCTAACCTTGTCTGGGTGGGGCTGGAGTCTCCACCCTCTAATTTTCGTCTCATCCTGCTGTGGGGGCTGAGCTGGGAGGTTCAGGGACTCAGGGCTCAGCTTAGTCCCCTGTGTGTCCTCCCTTCCTTCTTGAATAAAATAATTTAAAGTGACCTTGAGCGCTGGCATCTCCTGAGGCTGGCTGGGGCACCTGGTGATCTCTGCCTAGGAGTTTTCCACACCTGTCTCCTGTTCACTCTTGGACCTGTCCCAGTCTCTTCAGCTCCCTTGCTGGCCCTGACACAGCTCTGGCCAAGGCCCCGTCTTCCCTGCCAGCATCCCCACCCCGTCCCTATAGCCATTTCTCAGGTCCTTTACTGACCTCTTGAACACAGGCTTCTGACCTGCCCCCTTCTCCACAGCCTTCCCCATCCCTGCTCACTGTTTTCCTCCCCAGTATGCCTGTTATTATGTGCCTCACCTGGCACTTGGTCTGTGGCCAACTGCTAAACTTGATCGTGTCTTCCAGCCACCTGCCCACATTTCTAGGCTGGTTACCGCCCCTGAGCCAGGAATTCCTGTGTTGTCTCCTCAGAGCACCTGGCATGGCCTGATGCCTGACAGGCCCTACACCATAAGCTTGAGCCAGGCTGGGCTCTGTCTCCCTATAGCTCTGACATGCCAAGGAGGGACCAGCTTCCCAGTGCCATCCAATACTGCACACTTCACCCCCTAAAGCCTCTCCTATGCTTTATTGCTTCTCTGTCCCCATGACCACCCCTAGTCCAAGTCAACAGCCTGGGCCTCCCTCTATTCCCAGCCACCTCCTATCACAAGCCAACCCCCACAGCAGCCTGCACGGCCTATTCAGGACACAAATCTGACTACATTCCTAAATGCTTAAAATCCCTGAATAGCTTAGAGCTTGCTAATGGTTTCCCAGAGCTTAACATGGCGCGGCCCATGGCCGAGTTCTGGCTCCTGGCCTCTGTCCAGGATAGAAGTGCCTTGCTAAGTCCCAGGGACTACTTCTCAAGCTAGTTGACCAGTCTTCCCAAGGGAAGCTAGGGGTCTCTACCTCCTGACTGGGGTGGCAAGATAGACCTCAAGGGCAGGGCTGGTGAGACCTGGGCAGATGGGGGCAAGGCCCCACCTCTCCCAACACTCAGGGATCAAAGAGGCCTCAGGCAGCCCAAGTCCAGAACTGGCTCTGCAGGGTGAGGATGGGCATGTGCCTTGGCCCAAAGCCCAGTTGCACCACCTCCTACACCAGCCAATCTGGGGGTGGAGGGGGCTGGGCCCAGGGCCAGCGTGAGAATGAGCTGGCAGTCCCTGCAGGCACCTGGGTGGCAGGAAGGAAAAAGGCTCAGACCAAGTCATACAAACAGGCTTCATTGTGAGAGAGGGATTGGGGTGGGCAGTGCGCCATCAGTCTTCCTTCAGGCTCCCAAACACAGCAGCCGGCACACTCTGCTGCTCCAGCCGCACCTCTGGAAGGTGGAGAGGACATGGTCACTTGGCAACTCTCCAAAAGGGGGTCCAGCTCCTGCCTCCCCTCACCACCCTGCTGGGCTGGCTGGCCCCTCACCATTGGGCTCCAGGTCCATCTCGTCCTCGTCTTCATCCTCCCCCAGCTCAATTTCCTCTGGATTGGCCTGTTGCGCTAGCTCAGCCAGTTCCTCCCGGGACGCATCGCTCCTAGGGCGGGTGGGAGTCACACTGTTCAGTGGGTCTGGCCACCTCTCTGGCCTCCCCAGGAACCTCCCTCCTGAGGAAGAACTGGCTTGCTCCCCCCGCACCTCCCCCCATCCTCACCTCACGAACAGGATCTTGCTCTGGGCCCGTGGGGGCTGGTCGTGCTCGGCCTCGGCTGCCAGCTGCTCTGCCCGCTGCTCTAGTAGCTTCATGTCATCCATGCCACTCTGCCCGGGGGCAAGGTCGGACACTGGGAAAGTGGGAAGGGGCGTCAGACATGGTGGAGGGCTCTCTCCACAGCCACACCATGTGCTGAATGACCCCGACCTGTCCCCGAGGCTCCAGCCCTCAAGGAGTGCCCAGCCCTCAAGTTCCCAAGCGGGGAGGTAGAGAGTTGAACCTGCTGCTCCCAGTTCCAGGTCAAGGCTGGGTAGAGGGCAGAGGCAGGACACAGAGGCCCTGAGACAGGAGTGTGTTGCCCCAAGGTGGACCCAACCAGGGTGGAGGGTGGCTGTAGCTGCTCACCAGTGCCTGTGGCACTGCCTGACACCTTGAGCATCTGCGAGGCCATGAAGTTGACCTGTGTGTTGTAAGTGGCCTGCACACTTCGGCGGATGCGCAGCATCTCCCGGATGGTGTCCTCGTTGCCATGCCGTACCTCGAAGTCCTTCCATGTTTGCCAGAAGGCCCCAGTTGTCTGTGGAGGGTAGGGGTGCCTGTGTAGGAGCTGGTTAGCTCAGCTGCCGCCTCCCCATGCTTATCCACCTGCCTTGGGCTCATGCCTACCCGAGGGTCACAGATCTGGGAGCAGAAGCTGTAGATGGCCCGGGCGCGGTCAATCTCTCCAAGCTTGCATTCCATGTCTGCAAACCGCAGGCACATCTCCCGGGCGTGCTCATCCGATAGCACCTAGGTGATGCCGATCAAGAAAAGCATGAGGTGGGAGGAGAGTTGCCACAGGAGATTCCAACACAGCAGGCTGGTCCCTGAGCTTCCAGAATGCTCTCTGCCAGCCCCCAGGTCCAGGCATGCTCAGATCTGCAATCTGTAGGAACCCTCCCATCTCCTGTGGCAGCGGCCGCCAACCTTTTGGACCTGCAGCCCCCTGCCCCATGTCCCTGCAGTGGGCACCTCGATGGCCTTCTGGTAGATGCCACGTGTGTGGGTGACTCCATAGATCTCCGCTGCCCGCTTGATGTAGATGTTGAACATCTCGTACTGCTGGGCGGGCTCCACGGCCTGGGTGGCACGCTCGTACACAGCCATTGCATGCCGGGCCAGGCCCCACTCCTCCTCCAGCTGTGCATACAGCAGGTACAGGGCTATGGCACGACAAAGGCAGGTTAGAAGTCTGGCCTGGCCCCCTGCCCTACCACCCTCCACTGAGCCACCTGGCCCTCCTCACTCTTTGCATATTTGGGGGGGCAACCATCCAGCGCCTGCTCAAAGAGGTCCCGAGCCCGCTCCAGCTTGCGGCCCCCATAGCGCGCGATGAATTTGGTCAGATAGGTGCTCCAGATGTCAGACACATTGGGCCACTTGAACAGCGAGATGCCACGCTCGTACGCCTGCCCAGAGAGGGAGTCCTGTGTGAGTCCTCAGGGCAAGGACAGCCCACATACCCATACCAGCACCCTCCCACCCCCTCATACAGAGGCAGGACTCTGTGCTTGGGATGGAATGAACTATGACCCTGACATTCATGTGGAAGCCCAACTCCAGTATCTTAGAATATGACTATATTTGGAGATAAGGTATTTAAAGAAGTAACTAAGTTAAAATGAGGTCCTCGGGTGGCCCCTAATTTAATATGGTGAGTGTCCTTATAAGAGGAAACCTGGACACATGGAGAAACACCAGAAGCACACACAGACACGAACAGGTGAACACAAGAACAAAGATGGTCATTTACAGGCCAAAGAGAGAGGCCTCAGAAGGAACAAACCCTGCAAACACCTTGATCTCAGACTTGCAGCCTCCAGAACCGCACAATAATGAATGGCTGTGCTTGAGCCCATGGCACTTTGTTACACAAGCCTGAGTGAACTTATACAGGGTCCAACACTGTATCAGGGTAGGGACGCTGCTGTCTGGGATCTCCTCACCTTGAAGCTCTCCTCGAAGTACTTGTGCTCCTCCAGGAACATGGCATAGTTGATGACGATCTGGGGGGTAGCAATGCGCAGGTCCAGAATACGGTCATACACAGCCTTGGTAGACTGCAGAGGCAGGGGCAAGAGTAGGGGCAGGTTAGAGCACATCCTGGGGCTGAGTTGGCAACCCCACCACTCTCCCATGATGCACTGGGCCCTGGCAGCTCACCTGAAAGGTGCCAAGGCTTTCCTCCAAGTCAGCAAGCATGGACCACACCTTTAATGATTTGTACACACGATTCTGCACCGGCTCCGAGCCATCAAAATACTCAGCCCGGCGGGCGGGCAGTGCTGTTGCCTTCTAGAAACGCACCAGAGGGGGATGCTGGGAGGGTGGGTCCAGACTGGGTCACTCACCCGCATACTCGCCTCTCCAAAACCCCAGGGGCGTTTACCCGCAGCAGTCGCAAGGCCTGGTCGTAATTCTCATGCCGGAGCTCCAGCTCACCACACTCGCACCACACACTTGCCAGCTCATCCACTTGCTTGAAGCTCACCTTGGTGGCCTTCTCCAGGATGATGCGGGCCTGAGGAAGGCAGAGGTCGGGCTGAGACCCTGCCCACCCACCTGCCTGAGTTCTCTGAACAAGGATGCATCTACACACATACACAATGCAAATGGACTCACATCATCCAGCTGCCCGTTGTCCTCATAAAACTTGGCAAATGCAACCCACAGTGTATGGGGTTTGCCCGTAGCCTTGAAGGGGTCCACTGTCTGCACAGCCTCTGTGTACGTGTTGATGATCTGCGCAGGAGGGGCAGGAGTCGCAGGAGTCAGGCTGGACAACTGGGGCCATGGCAGGCGAGGATGGGGTGGGGCTTTGAGGGGGCAGGGCTATCACACACCTCCCTGGGGCGGCCCTGATGCAGGGCCACACGTTTGTGCCACTCATGGACATGGTGCGGGTTCTGGCGCAGCAAGACGCTGTTGAGGAGCAGGGGCCGCCGACTGATCAGCTGCTCAAAGCGGGCCAAGCGCAGTTCCAAGTCCACATCATCTGGGACCGACGGGGAGGGCCAGGGGAGTGGGGTTGAGAGCCTCAGCACACACTCACTTCCATCTCCCAGCCCTCTCTCCCTCCAGCCCGTGGCCCGGTGCCCTGACCTCTGAGTCATTCCACTGTCCACTCTGCACTCCTTCCCTGAGTTGCCCCAAAGCCATCCTGACCCGACTCACTCCTAGCCCCCGTCATTCCCCCTATCCCTCCTCCCCTGCTGCCCTCTGCCATCAGCCCTCCCTCTCCACCCAGCATATGTCCAGCCCAGTTGGGGTTACTCCCCAAGATCCCCCTGCACTGTCCACCCATCCTCCCTCCCTGCTGGCCCGATTGACCCCAAGACACACCTGTCCACTGGCCCAGCCCCTTGGATCTCCCCCAGTACATGCAGGCTATCCCAGGCCACGCTCCCTACCAGCCCAGGACTGCCTCAGCAGCTCACCCTCTTCTTCCCGCCCCAGCTCCGAGGTGGTCTCCATCTTCGCTGCAATCATGCTCTCCTCAAACTGGGCATAGCTGTCGAACACCTGGGTGAAGTCCCGCACGGTCATCACAGTCCGGATGGCCTCCTCGTACACGTCCCGAGCCTGTGGGTGGGTATCGGGAGGGGTGAAGTGCTGGCATGGAAGAGGCATGGGCCCCTCTGCCCCCCGCCAATAGACACAGGGAATCCAGCAGCGCTGCCCGCGGCACCAGTCCCAAGCTGGGAGCCTAGAGGGCCTTCCCTTAGGCCTGCTTGCTCCCTGGAGCCTGCGCAGCTCCATCAGGCTCTGAGCAGTGACGAGCAGCAGAGCCAGGCTGGAGCCGTCCCTTCCCTGATAAGTGACCTGGGGACCTTGGCTCTTCCTCAGAAAACTGAGTGAGAGCGACAGCGCCTCATGCACAGTCACTGTGAGGTGCAAGGAAGTCACTGTCACGAACCTGGCACCCGGCGCCACACTGCAGGGACTCCACGCTCAGCTCAGCCACAGAAGGCTCAATTGTTGCTATAAGTACCCGCTATGCTCACCTGATCCCCCTTCTCAGCTCAAATTCTCCCAGACAACCGGCACCCCCAAGACGCTCAGGACCCATCCCTCCCCCGCTGCTCCTGACCAGTCCTGCTCCTCTGCCTCCACCTGGCTGCTGGCTGTCTCTTGCTGCTAGCCTTGGCCAGTGCATTCTACTGGAAGTGGCCTAAATGGTCACTGTACAATGGATACCTGGTCATGCCTCAAGACTGGCTGGTGGCTCTGCGTGGGACACAGCCAGTCTCTCCTCAGCCTGCAAAGCCCTTCCCACCATTCCCTAGCACTTCACTGCCCACTTTCTCCACTCAGCCCAGCTCCCGTCTACTCCCTTTCCCCAAAGCTCCAAAACCCCATGCCAGCTCCTCTGGGATCTCTCAAAGCCCCACGTTTCTCTACCCAAGGATGAGGGCAAGATAAGATGGACACTGTAAAAAATAAATCCATGGCCCTAGCCAGTTTAGTTCAGGGATAGAGCACTGGCCTGCGGACCTAAGGGTCCTGGGTTCAACTCCAGTCAAGGGCACTGATCTCAGTCGCAGGCTCCTCCCTGGCCCAGGCCCTGGTTAAGTCGGGTGCAGAAGGCAACCAATCAATGTGTTTCTCTCATATCGACATTTCTGTCTTTCCCTCTTCCTTCCACTATCTCTAAAAATCAACTGAAAAATATCCTCAGGTGAGGATAAAAAAAAAAAAAAAAATGAATGAATGAATGAATGAAACTACTTTAAAATGGAGTCTGGCCAGCATGACTCAGTGGTTGAGTGTTGATAGTGAACCAGGAGATCACGGTTCAATTCCCAGTTAGGGCACATGTCCGGGTTGTGGACTCGATCCCCAGTGTGGGGTGTGCAGGAGGCAGCTGATCAATGATTCTCTCTCATCATTGATATTTCTCTTTCCCTCTCCATTCTTTTCTGAAATTAATAAAAATAAAAAATAAAAATGGAAATGGAGCTGCCATCCTAGAGGAATTGCCTAGCACATCTCACTCCTAAACCTTTGGAATGTTAAAATTGGGCAAAATAATTTGGATTGAGCCTCGAGCACAATTATATACCAAATAATTGTTTACAAAAATAACAAGAAAGCAGATGTGACCACTACCAGACTGAAAACTGAAAACATTCTGTGGAATTAGCACCATTATGTTAGCTTATTTGACCCTTTCTCAAAATACCCACTGCATGTCTCCTACTCAGAACCGAGTTTCTGCTGAATCAGTGCTTCCTGAATAGGTATTCTTTTGGATCTCAAATAAATGCTGTTGCTTCTCACTTTGGCCTTTTATTCTTAGGCTAACGTATCTGGTGTCCGAAGTGGGATCTAAAGTGGCCTTACCTCCATGGACTGGCGTTCCCTGTAAGAACCGGGTACCTACTGGGCCTAGTTTGCGCACACTGCTTCCATGGATAGCTGCCTCCCCAACCATGAGAGCCTCTTTGGTGTGAAAATCCCTCCTCTTGATTGAGCTAAATGACTTTCAGATCAGGAGGGGGTCTCTGCCCCGGGGATGACTGTCAGGAACTTGCTACTGCATGAGGGCTACAACGTGGAGCCTGCTACCACATGAAAAGGAGTATTTTTTCCTCTGGAAGGACTTTTTACGACCCTGACACTTGTAGGAAGTGCCTGGGAGGTGAGCAGCTTGCAGCCATCCTTCCCTGATGGGTAAGCACTCATTTTGTTGCTTACTCATTTGTTTCCATTCTTTTTGTTTATTATCCTATATAATAAAAGAGAAACATGCAAATTAGCTGTCCCTCTGCTATGCCCAAGCCACGCCAACAAGCCAATGAGGAATGAGTATGCAAATTAACCAGACAAAGATGGTGGGTGATTTGCATACACAGAGCACCGTGGGAGAAGGTGGCTCGTGGCTCGGGGAAAACCCAGAGCATGGGGAGCATCAGGAATTCTGGGAATAGTAGTGCTGATGGTAGCCCCAGGACTGGAAGTGGAAGCCCAGAGTGCAGGGAGCACCAGGAATGCTGGGAATCATAGATCTCCTAGACGCTAGAACAAAGTGAGTCTGGAGCAAGTTACTGTTGCAGTTGGGATGAAGGGAAAGCAAAGGTGAGAGACACAAGTAAAATAAGAGTGTCTAGGAAAATTTAAAGGGAAGATATCCTAAAACTTCGAGGAAATTTCCACCAACAGAGCAAAGAAAAACCAAATGCCTCTATTGTTCTGTGAGTAACAAACCAAACTGGGTTGTGGGTCTCAGACAATTTGCTCATATGATTACGAAGACAGACAGAAACTCCTGGATTAGAGAGGGCTCCCCTGAGGGCTCCCATATTGGAGAGGGTGCAGAATGGGCTGAGGGACCCCACTCTATCCCCATCCCCCTTCAGTGCACGAATCTTTGTGCACCGGGCCCCTAGTGTTGTCATAAGAAAGATTTCATAGGGAAAGACACATGAATCCTATAAATCCTTGTCCAGGCCAGCCTCCTCAAAATGACAAGTTTGCAGACCTCCCCAGACCCGCATCTACACTGAGTGGCCAGATTATTATGACCACCTGACGTTTGTAGGCAAATTAGCTATAATTCTGCGTTAAAGTTGCTAAAGGGCCACACCATTATAAATAGGGAAGCAGACTGTTTACCACGATAGAAGTGATTTTTTTCTGAAGATATGGGTAAAGGTGATTTAACAGCCTTTGAACGTGGGATACACACACACACAGTGGCCAGATTGTTATGACCACCTGATGTTTGCAGGCAAATCAGCTGTACACTGCATCGTAGGATATGGAAGCTGAAGGCCCGTCCACACACCTTTGCTGTCTGCAGTCACCAAGATAAAACGTCTCCAATTCGCACAGGAACACAAGGATTGGACAGTCGAGCACTGGAATAAAGTCATGTGATCCAATGAATCACGTTTCCAGTTGCATCATGCAGATGGCAGAGTGAAAACTTGGTGGAAACAGCATGAAAGCATGCACCCCACATGCATGAGTACAACCCTTCAAGCTGGTGGGGCAGTGTTATAGTTTGGGGCATGTTTTCCTGGCATGATTTGGGCCCTTTAATTCGTGTGGAACAACGTCTGAATAGCACAACATACCTAAGTATCGTTGCTGATCTAGTTCATCCTATCATGCTGACGGCATATCCCAACGGAGATGTCTTCTTCAAACAAGACAATGCGCCATACCACGGTGCTCGTATTGTGCAGGAGTGGTTTCAAGAACACGAGGGAGACTTTACCTTGCTTAGGTGGCCCCCACAATCACCAGATCTCAATCCAATTGAGCATTTGTGGGACGAAGTTAAAAGAGCCATCAGGTAGCTGGTTCCACAACCATCAAATCTCACAGAACTGGACAGTGCTATTCATCAGGCATGGTGTCAGATTCCTCGCATCAGCTTTCAACTCAACATCTCGTGGAGTCAATGCCAAGGAGAATTCCCGCAGTATTGAAGGGAAAAGGTGGTGCGACAAAGTACAGATGGGGTGGTCATAATAATCTGGCCACTCACGTTCAAATATATCGCACATTCAAAGGCTGTTAAATCGTGTTGTTTACCCATATCTTCAGAAAAAAAAAATCACTTCTGTCGTGGTAAACAACCTGCTTTCCTATTTATAATGATCTGGCCCTCTAGCAACTTCAGCACAAAATTATAGCTAATTTGCCTACAAATGTCAGATGGTCATAATAATCTAGTGTGTGTGTGTGTGTGTGTGTGTGTGTGTGTGTGTGTAGAAAACTCAAAGTAAGCAGGAATAAAGAAATAATTAAGGTCAGAGCAGAAATAAACAAAAGAGATTAAAAAACAGTAAGAAAGATAAATTAAATAAAACTGAAAATCCCTTAGCTAAACTCTTCAAAAAAACAGAGAACCCAAATAAATAAAATCATAAATGAAAAAGAAGTTACAACATAAATACAAAGAATCATTATAGAGTACTATAAACAGTTAAATGTAAACAAATACAACAATCTAGAAGAAATGGATCAATTTTTAGAAGCATATAATCTTCCAAGACTGATCCAGGAAGAGATAGAAAATCTAAACAGACTGATCACTAGCAATGACATTGAAGCAATAAAAAACTCCCAACAAATAAAGTGCAGAATTGGATGGCTTTACAGGTGAATTCTATCAAACATTAAACAAGAATTAATCCCTATCCTTCTTAAACTATTTCAAAAAATTAGAGAGAAACACTTGCAAACTCATTCTACAAAGCCAGCATTGCTCTGATACCAAAATCAGACAAAAATATTACAACAAAAGAAAATTATAGTCCAATAACCTTGATGAACACAGATGCAAAAATTCTCAACAAAGTATTAGCAAACCAGGTAGAAAAATACATTAAAGGGATTATACACCATGACCGAGAAGGATTTACCCGAGCGATGGAAAGATAGTTTAAAATTTGTAAATCAATCAATGTGACATATCACATTAACAAAATAAAGGGTATCACATAATCATCTTAATAGACACAGAAAAAGCATTTGATAAAATTCAACATTCCTTTATGTTAAAAACTCTCTATAAGTGGGTGTAAAAGGAACATACCTCAACATAATTAAGGGCATACTTGACAAACCCAAAGCTAATATATTCATGGTGAAAAGCTGGAAACTTTTCCTCAGTCAGGAACAAGACAAGGATCCCCACTATCACCAGTCTATTCAACATGGTATTGAAGTCCTAGCTACAGCAATCAGACCCCTCCCCCCAAAAAAGGAAAGGCATCAGATAGAAAAAGTAAAACTCTCACTATTTGTCCTTGATACTGTACATAAAAAAGACTCCACCAAAAAGAATTAAGAAAACAATCCCAGTTACAATTGCATCAAAAATAATAAAATACCTAGGAATAAATTTAACAAAGAGGTGTACTCTGAAAACTATAGGACATAGAAGAAAATGAAGAAGACATAAATAAATAGAAGGAGAGACTAGAAGGATCAATACTGCTAAAACGTCCTTACTACTTAAAGCAATATACAGACTCAAAAGCAACAGCTGTTAAAACATCAATGGTATTCTTCTAAAAACTAGAATAATTCTAAAATTTATATGGAACTACAAAAAACACTAAACAGCCAAAGAAACCGTGAGAAAGAACAAAGTGGGAGGTATATACTCCCGGATTTGAAACAAAGCTACAATAATCAAAACAGTATGGTGGTATAAAAGCAGATATGTACTAGATCAATGGAATAAGATAGGGAGCTCAGAAGCAAATCATCACTTATATGATCATTAATTTATGGGAAAGGAGGCAAGGATATAAACAATGGGTAAAGTGAAATAAGTCACACATTAAGCCACAAAACCAGTCTCAATACCTTAAAAAATACTGAAATCATACCAAATGTCTTTTCAGACCATAATTTTAGACACTAGGAATCAACTACAGGAAGAACATTGGAAAGCACACAAGTATGTGGAGAAAAACAACATGCTACTAAACAACAAATGGATCAAAGAGGAAATCAAGCCCTGGCTGGTATGACTCACATCTCTGAGCCTTGTCCTGTGCATCGAAAGGTCACAGGTTTAATTCCAGTCAGGGCACGTGCTCAGGCTGTAGGATCCTGGGTAGGGGTGCATGTGGGAGGCAACAGCTCAATGTTTCACCCTCACATTGATGTTTTTCCCTCACGCTCCCTTCTTTCCTCTCTAAAAATCAGCAAAAACATTTTTTTTTTTTAAAGAGGAAAACAAAGCCCTTCAACAATTGGTGCTGGGAAAACCGGACAGATACATGCAAAAAAGTAAAACTGGAAAACTTTCTCACACCATATACAAAAATAAATTCAACACAGATTAAACCCTTAAATGCAAGTTATGAAACTATAAAACTCTAGAAGAAAACATAGGCAATAAACTCTTTTAGAGTCTTTTTTAAAAAAATTATCTTTAAAAATATATATTCATTTATTTCAGAGAGGAAGGGAGGGGGGGGAGAGAAACAGAGAGAGAATCACTGATGGGCTGCCTCCTGCACGCCCCATCCTGGGAATTTTGCTCAAAACCCTGGCATGTGCCCTTGACCAGAATTGAATCCGGGACCCTTTAGTCCACAGGCCGACACTCTATCCACTGCGCCAAACTGGCTAGGGCTCTTTTTCAGTCTTAATATCTTTTTGGATATGTCTCCTCAGGCAAGGGCAACAACAAAAATAAATGGGACTACATCAAACTAAAAGTGTTTGCATAGCAAAGGGAACCATCAACAACACAAAATGACAACATACTGAATGGGAGAAGATATTTGCAAATGATACAGCCAATAACACATTATTGTGCAGTGTGCAGTGTGTGTGTGTGTGTAAAACTCATATAACTTAACACCAAAAAACCAAACAACCCAATTAAAAAATGTAGAGAGGGCTTGGCTGGGCTCAGTTGGTTGGAGCATCATCCCATACACCAAAAAGTGACAGGTTCAATCCCAGGTCAGGGCACATAGCTAGGTTTCAGGCTAGATTCCCATTTGTGACTCGTGGGAAAGGCAACCAATCAATGTTTCTCTCTCCCTCCCCTCCTCTGTCTCTAAGAAATCAATAAACATACCCTTGGGTGAGGATAAAAAAAAAAAAATAAGTAGTAAATAAATAAAAATTAAAAATGTGGACCTGACTACACATTTCTTCAAAGAGGACAGATGGCCAATAGACATGAAAAAAAAAAAAAAAAAAGCTCAGTATCACTATTCATCAGGGAAACACAAATCAAAACTACAACGAGAGATCACCTTACTCTTACCAGAATGACTATCATCAAAAAAACCCAACAAACAACAAGTAGTGGAGAGGATGTTGAGAAAAAGGAACCCTCGCACACTCTTGGTAAGACTGTAAATTGGTACAGCCAATATGAAAAAAGTATGGAAGTTCAGAACCGCCTTATGAATGGGTATTTATCTGAAGAAAACAAAAACAAATTTGAAAAGATATATAATCCTGTGTGTTCATTGTAGCATTATTTACAACAGCCAAGATATGGAAGCAACCTAGGTGTTGATATATGAATAAAAAGATGTCACACACACACACACACACACACACACAGAGTTGAATATTATTCATCAATAAAAGAGAATGATATCTTGGTATTTGTGGGTATTATGCTAAATGAAAAAAGTCGGACAAACACAGTATGATCTCACTTATGTGTAGGATCAAAAAACACCAAACATGCCCTATCCGGCTTGGCTCAGTGGATATACAGCATAGGCCTGCAGACCGACCGAAGGGTTTTGGGCTCTATCTCCAGTAGGGGGCGTGCAGGAGGCAGCCAATCAATGATTCCCTCTCATCATTGATGTTTCTATCTCTTTCTCCCTCTCTGAAATCAATAGTAAAAACAAAACAACCCACCAAACATGAATTATACAAAACAGATACAGACACACAGATATAAAGAACAAACTGACAGTTGCCAAAGGGAAGGGGGTTGGTCAGGGAATGATTGAAATAAAAAAATAATTAATTTTTAAAAAAGGACAAAATTACTTTAAGAAAAGAAAATAGCTCTAACAGGATCCTGAGTCATCTGGGTAGGGGCTTTAAAATTTGTTTGTCCTGTCTGAAACCTGACGAGATATTTCAAAGTGTTTAATAACTCTATGATCAGAAACTCAGCAGAATTAAAAGTTTAATAATAATGTATTAAGCCTTTTCAGCCACTTATCCTAACAATAATCAGAAATCTAAACACAACTTACAACAGCCTGAGAATAAGGAAGTGGGAACAAAAAAGCCTAAAAAATTATTTTTTAAATATACTAGTATTTTTATTGATTTCAGAGAGGAAGGAAAAGGGAGAATTAGAAATATCAATGATGAGAGAGAATCTTTGATGGGCTACTTCCTGCATGCCCCCTACTGGGGGATCAAGCTCAAAACCTTGGCATGCTCCTTGACTGGGAACTGAACTGGTGACCTCCTGGTTCACAGGTCAATGCTCAACTGTTAAGCCACATGGGCCAAGTGCAAAAAGCCTTTTAAAAACACCATTGAGCCTTAGCCAGTTAAGCTCAGTGGATAGAGCATCAGCCTGCAGACTGAAAGGTCCCGGGTTCAATTCCGGTCAAGGACACATGCCTGGGTTGCAGGCTTGATCCCCAGTAGGGGGCATGCAGGAGGCAAGCTGATCAATGACTCACTCTTCATCACTGATGTTTCTATCTCTCTCTCTTCTTTCCTCTGAAACCAAT